>JAUYWV010119147.1:0-28377 GCA_032274565.1 Nematoplana nigrocapitula
GCGCCAGAGTGCAACCGCCCTCAACACAACCGCCCTCAAACAAGTGGTCCAGAGAGGACCCTTCTCCTACTACTAGTGTTGACAACGAAACAAAGGAGGGAAAGCTTAGAGTGAGAGTTGCTTTTCATTTTAGTAGGATCGTGACAATAATGATTCACCCTTAACTATTATAACTACTTTCACTTTACACTGGACTTCATTTATATGTTCTATATGATAGCTATTTTCAACTTATTAAATCGATTATGCATTTTTATAACATTAAAATCAGCACATAGAAATTTAATAGCCTTTCAATTTATTGATCTTAGTCTGATAAATGTGGATGTATGACGAAGTCACACTTCAGCATTTGAAGTACTGGAATGTTTGATTTCATGTCAATGTCTATTTTCACACAGACGCCGACACCGACTGGGGGAATAAATGGCTACTTGCTATTATTCCAAACTGACGTATCGTTGCAGATATTAACAATTAATTACCAGCGTAATGTGAAGTAATATGAAAATCAATAAAATTGAGAAGTTTCCCAATTTGAACTCGATGACCGATATAAAAACTTTTAGTGAATATAAAATTGTGTGAATGTTTTGAACGAGCGCTGCGCGCATGCAAAAGTAAGAGAAGTATAACAAGTGAATTGTAAGACAAAAATCATGTGAAATGCAAAAATATTGAAACTGCAGTAAATCATTTCTCAATAAAATGTCTGTGAATCTATAAACATAACTCAACTGCTATCAATTAGACAATATTTTCTTCTTTTTATACATATAATATGATGGAAAATATTCAATATTGTTTTTGCGACTGCGCAATTTGTAGTTTATTTTTATACTTATTTGGATAGAAAGCCAAATGATGTGTCTATGTCACTGTAATTCACTCTTATATAAAGTGTATTTTAACCAGATAACTACATGTAATGTTGTTTCTTGAGTTTTCATCGAATAGAGCATGTTCCTATTTTCTGTATAATATCAAATAGTGATATGCGCTGCACAAGTTCAGATTTTAATTTTAGAATGAGATAAGTAAGAAATGCTAATTAAAATGTGACATGTATAAAAAATATATATCGACAAAATTAAAACAAACGCCTCCCATTAAGAATATCGATGTAAAAATAATAATATATGGGACATCCGGTATGTCTGCATTTTGTTTGCCCTATATACTGCAACGATGATCTGCATTTCTTCCTTTCATGTTCTCAATTGCACGTGGTGCTGAGAGTTATAAACCTATCAAAGTACAGTATTTAGTGTAGATGATGTAAAACAATTCCTTATACAAGCACCATGTACCGGACTATATACTCTCCATAAATCTGCATTCATTAGCGGTATTTATGGTGGTTTACGATGTCAGAAAATGGTTAACTTAATTAGTGATGATTTCTGAATGAGGCTCTTGGTAACATCTTTTGGGTTAACTACTCTGTGTACAAACAGCCACAACTTGGAATTACAAATAAATTCATAGTTTCGATTGTACTCACGGTATACATACGTTAGTAACTAAAATGGACTGTGTCAACGAAACCACAGTGGAAGGTGTTTTCGAGGATTCGTTCTTCCGGTAAAGGTGATAATGAACTGGTGTGTTTTACAAAACAACCATTGGGATAGAATTATACTGCTAAAATAACCATCTCATAGTGCGAAATTCCTAAATAAACCTATGGTGGAGCAACGAGTATCGATTTGAAAAACACATGAACTGGAAGAGTGATGCGATTGTTATGCGATAGATACTCTATATCAATCAAAGCATGTCCGGAAGATTGGTATGGTAAACCGTATAGACCAGGACTCGCCTACAATCAGAGAAAAGCGGACAGCGTGCAAAGTTTGCATTTTCGATAGAACATTCCACGGCTAGCGTTCCAATTGTTCAAATATTATTAACTTATAAATTTTCTGTATAGTCAATTAGTAATAGGCCAATACACCCGAATTGTTATTCACTTAAGTGCGAATATTGTACACATTTTAAATAATTTTTCAAAGGGATGAAGTAACTATTTTCTTAAATAAAGAGAAAAAATAATTCTTAACAGAAATTTCAATTTTCTTTCCTCAGGATGAGATCACTCTAACCGTCGGAGATGCGACGATATAGAGAATGAGTATATTCACAATAGTAATCATGGCAAGGTCGAATGTACCACTGCACGCTCCAAAGCCTCTCCCCCAAAAACAAGAAAAGGTCTTTGATATTAGCATTGTTAACAGTAATAACCGCCAGGTCAACATACAAATTATGTAACATGTTTCCTTCGCGGTGTACATTTCTTGCATAACATGAGGGACTATGTTTTCCAAATCATAGTAACGGAATGAAATGCAGAACTTTACGTCCCGCAGTAGAAGGACGAAAAGTACTCTTTCCAAGCTCAGTTGTAACTAGGCATGTGGTATCGACGGGATATACAACGAAATTCTTGTGCAGCTAGGCACAGCACAGTTGGCACCATGGAGTTCCTAGACATCTTCAATATCAGTGGAGGCTTGTGGTAGAGGTCGCGGGTATTTGGAAAGCTGGAGATATAAGACCTCTGCCTAAATGGAACAAAGTCTTATCAAAGCTAGAAAGTTACAGACCAGTGTGTCTTACCTGAACAGTCTCAAAATAATTCGAACGTATGGTTGCAGAGAGCAGAAAATCGCTTACACTGATGCAATCCGGTTTCAGACGGAACAGGTCCACTACGGATGTCTTGTGCAGCCTGGTTGCACACATACAGGAAGCTTTTCACAAGCCAAAATACCACTATCGTACTCTCGCAGTGTTGATCGATTTTTCTCGAGCGTTTGGTAAGATTGATCACCTTCTTCTTCAACTTAAGCTGAAAAACTTTGGAATGTCCAACTGCACGTTTCGCTGGTTGCATAGTCATCTTTCGGACAGGAAATACTTCTGTACTGTTGAAAACACCCGTACCTCTTTCAGAATGTTTTCCAGAGGCGTCACCCATGGGTTGGTCAGTAGACCCTTCTTTTTTATTTGCTACATTGACTCTCTAGCAAAAACGGTTGCTTACTGTCGATGCGCATTTGCACGGTATATGTTTAAAGACAACACAACTATTTGGACCTCGAATAACAAGCTTCCAATGGCGACCCACACAGAACTGTCTTGACTTGACCCCGTCACGAAAAGGGCTGAAAAATATCGGATGGACATAGCGGTAGAAAAGTCGGAGACAATGCTCCTATTAAACTGGTCTGGTGACAAGCCCAGAGGACAGGAATTGTTCCTGAACAGCGCGAAAGTACTGCACAAGGAAGAATTGAAACTGCTTGACGTCACTCTGGATGTCACGCTCTCTTTTTCACCACACCTAAAGAAAGTCCTTTGAGAATCGAATCACAGACTTGTCCCTGGCCTATATGAGGAGCATCATCAAGTATGGGGCGGAATACTGGTACAGTGGAATGGCGTCTTCCACAATTGACAAAACCAAAAGTACTCAAAACAAGGCTGCTCGGTACATATCGGGATGTGTGAGAACCACAAATGTCGCATGAAGTTTGCTTGAGGCGGATCTTGTTACACTTAAAGCTAAACTCGACGCAGTAACAGACTGATAAATTCAAACGTCTCGATGAAAATGACCCTCTATCACAAAAGCTACGAAACCTCACCCTGCCCGAAGACTCGAGAAAGTTGCGGGACAAGGCATGTCTCAGGCAAAGTTATATGTACCCTCTGTACGTAAAGTCTTTTCGCATTCGTATGTGTATATCATTTTTGCGGATATCTCAGGCATTTCTCCACCGATTCATGCAAATCAAACTTTAAAATGCAGAGCGTAGACTACGAAAGATGACATATCGATTTTTAAACATTTGAATTTAAATTGGACTTATCATATGATGAGAAGAATGATCTTTTATTACGATAGATAATGGTCCGAAATTCGTAAATTATGTTAAGTAATTAAATTATATTTTTAACACAAGATATAGTTCAACATATAATTACAATTATATTCACATGAAACACTGGAACACTCAACTACAATGAGAAAACGTTGTATATTTAATCCTTAAAGCGAATACGTCATGTGCTGCAATGATTTCGGACAGATGTCGCTGGTCACTTAATCGATAACTCTCACGATGTCTCTTTGCTTCAAACGGTTCCAGGCGTTCCGAACCACATCAACAAAATCATTTTTGTTTTGGGATCGCACTTTTCTACATCATCTGCCAGTTTCTAGAATCCAAGGGATTAAGATCAGGTGATTGCAGTGGCTGGTTAACCAGAGTAATTCTATGATGTCGTCGCAACACTTTCGTTATTGTCCCTATGGGGAGTTGCGTTGTCAAACTGTAGCTCAAATGTGCCATTTCCCAGATTTTCAATAGCAGAGCAGATTGTACCATTCAACTAGCGACAATCAAATTTACCATCAACCGAAAGGTCCTGCCAGTAGGGTTCACCAGCATTGTGATATTTGGAATTCTTTTTGTACCGGCGCACTTCCGCACACTCCTATAACCTAACTTTTCCTGATGGTGCTGCTTTGCTTACAGCTTCCAAAAATATCATACGCGGTGGAAAACGCCGATATGGTAGGTGCTGGAAGCTTGGTGGCGAATACTTTCTTTTCCAAGTGTAGAGTTTATCGCGGAAGGTGTCCCACCATTTTTCGCCGGTAAAAACGGGGTTTGGTAATCGCTTGTTTGCATTATCACGAACATATTGAAACCGTTTGTTTATGTTCTGCGCTGAAAGCGGTGGTCGAGAAATTCGCTTCACTTCTATAAATCCCATTTTCTTTCGGATAATATTCGCGGTAGAGTAGCCTATATTTACTTGCTGTCCCAATTTTCTCGAAGAGATTTTTCTATCACCGCGAATTAAAGTTTCCATTCGTCCACAGTTGTCCCGCGTTAATAAACTTGGCCTTCCACACCTGGGTTTACTTCGCACTCTACCTTCAGTTTCGCCCTCCTCAGAGTAATTTCCGCAGTCCTCCTAGATACGTTGAATTCACGAGCTAGATCTTTCATTCGAAACTCCTTCCTTAATCGTTCTATATCTCAATGCAATTTTTATACGCTCTTCTTCCGAAAGTGCCTTACCATGTTTGCAAAATGAAGTTTAATTATCTTATTATTAGTCTATTCAAAATTCAAATGTTCAAAAAATCGGTATGTCATCTTTCGTAGTCTATGCTCTGCATTTTAAAGTTTAATTTGCACGAATCGGTGGAGATATGACTGCGATATCCACAAAAATGATGTACACATACGAATGCGAAAAGGCTTTTCATACAGAGGGTATCAGGAATCCGCCCGGGATAGAAGGTCCGACTACTCAACACAGAGGACATCGGGTCCAGAGAAAGCCTCTTGTTATGCCTGAAGTACGCGCTCTGGGATTGCTGAAACGCCTCTAAAATAACATTTTCCGTTTACTCGAATGTCTAGTTAACTCCACTGACAAGAAAGAAAGAACACTCAATAGTCTAGCCATGCGTTGCAATCACACTCTAGAGATGTAGACAGTCGTTGAACACAAGAAAGCAGGCGCTGGTGACATATACTTCCACAAGTCACGTGTACCACCCCTTCTGAAGTTGGAACATCTTAGCTCCAGTTTTAGAGAAGAGATGTATGCAACCGACGCAAGACATCAAATGATAGAATATATGATAGAAACCGATATCCCAGCAGAAGCCACGCACATTATCTATGCACAGACAGTCAATTAGTTATCAGAGATGTGCAAAAAGGCCCATTGTGCGTCACCAGTCAAATAGAGGCATCAATATGGAAATATCTGCTGATGATGGTTAACCAAAATCGCTCCCCTCACACCAAAAGGATCACATTTCAGTTCGTGTCACCCCACTGTGCTGTGAGCAGAAATGAGTCCAATGACACGAAAGATACGGAAGCGTCCAGAAAGCTAAACCATCAAGAGCTCCAATAAACCACGCAAGTATCAAGGAACACCTAAAGGTATATGCGATAGCTGCACCTCAAAGAGTGGTCATCAATCAATCAATCTGCGAAGCTGCTCAGAGCCGGTCAAACTCTTATTTCGCAGATAAGAACAGGTGAATTCAGGAAAGCCGGCAGATTCATTCGCCCTATCGGTTTGATCGACAACGAGGATTGTAGATTATGTGGCAATAGGCAAGAGACGGTCAATCACATCTTCAACTAGTGTTAGGGTATTCGTGTCCCAAAGTATCGTAATGGTATTTCTGGTACTGAACCTTTTTGTGAACCTTCCTCCTCGGTTAAGTTATTTCATACATTACCAGGCCATATTTCTAAGTTAGGGCCCTGTACTGAATGCGGGAAAAGAAAAAAACACGGAAAATAATATACATTTCATCCTATTTTGAACAAAAAAGCTAATTTTGTGGCCTGCGAATTCAATTCAATTTTCCTAAAACATATTTTCATTTATAAGATGACGTCTAATGATTAACGATATTTATTTAAAGAACTGTACCTTTAGAATCCTACTTATAGTTAATTTGTTTTGCATTTTTCTGTATTATTTATACTCCTATCTACATAAAACTTTATGTACTCCTGATGATGGTCTGATGTTACGACCGAAACGCGTCGATTAAATGTTTGCAATCAGTGTCGCTATTACTTTTATTTTAAAGATTAACAATACCAGTACCAAGTGTAGAAATAATGTTTAAGAAGCAGAAAATTATGTTTTGTAAAATTGAAAACAACCATTTATAATTCATTTTCTTGATAACCTTTCATAAACTCTCCCTAAAACATTACTTCGATAATGACAGTTCCCTTTTCAATCTTAAAATAATAATTTTATTGGACGGTTCTCGAGACACTGTAAATTTGATTGTTTTAAATATCTTCACTACATGTACTTTGGAGTTAAATCTACATAGAATAAAAAATATTTACAATGAAAAAAATCAAATTTCTCTATGCAAACTATGTCGAACAAATTGTATACAATGAACCCCTATTATCAGTGATATTGTAGAAATATCAAGAGAAATCTAACCTTGTTTATAATGACATGATTTAAAGCCCCTCACATTATCAATTCAAGTATAAATCTCTAATAAACCCGTCACTTCTAATGATTATTGGCCTTATAAATAATGGGCGCTTTCGGCATTTCATCTTGCAAATAAAATTTTCCAGATTCGGCGCTACTAGTCTCATTAAAGCGGACTTTCATTTGAAAAATGGTTGCAGTGGTTGGGAGATAAAATTATTATGATTTCACGAAAACCCACACTATCAAACTTGGCTTCAATCATCAGGCTTGCCTCTCTGCGATGCAATTTCATCCACCATTATCCCTGGACTATGCGCACGTCCCCACGGATTACCGCCTCTACTGCTTACATGAGGAGAGCACGGTCTGGGCACAGCCAAAACCCAGTGGAGAGACGGCATCTCGGTTTTTTAAGACTTCGTTAAGCATCATTCTATCGTTCCTTTCACTACCGCTATTGATCTCTTTGGCTCACTCTGTTTGTGCGATTGGGAAGACGTGTTGATCCGAGTGAGCGGACGTCATCTAAGACTAGTCGAAGATCGCTTGATTGAGCAGGAGTTGGGAAATTGTTTGGGAGTCTATACGTCGTCTTCGGCTCCGCGAAACCTTCCTCCCCTCCTTGTATCGCCTCTCCTCTCCTTCCAACGAGATGAAGGGAGACATTATTGGGACCTTCTAATTGGGCGGCTGGTTTATTATACTATCTATAGTAGCTCTACCATGTAATTCACTTCTCAGATTCCAGATTATAGAGGTCTAAGCTCGCAGCTACTGGTTATATATGTAGTTGAACTTACCGGAATTATAATTAATTAAAATCACGTTATTAAACTTCAGGAACTTTGGAATTTTACGTGCAATCCGAAAACTTTGGTGAGTTTGTGAATGCAGTTGTGTATAGTTTTTTATATGCAATAATTGGTTTTGTCTGCTACTATTTACACCGCTTAGCTTGTGATAAAAAGTAGGGAAGAACAGAAGAAATATTTAGACAATATATGTGGAAAGTTTTTTATTAAAGGCTTTACTGTATGAAGACAATCTTTTTAAACTGCATGACCAACGCTTTGATTGTTCCTTGCCACATCACAGCGCTATTTTATATCCAGTTATTCTCGTAATAAAAACAACATATTTCGAATAAAAAGAGCAATCACCGTAAATATATTCATCTTGAAAGGGTTGCAAAAATATAAAAGTATAATTTTAGTGACAATAATTCTAGATAGGAAGAACAGGAATAGAATGAAAAAATAAGTAATTTACAGATTGTTTAATAGCTAATGATGAGAACGCATATATACTTATGAAACGACCGAAGACTATGCGCATACCTACAGTATACTTTGAAACTTCATCATAAAATTATCCACTTTCGTTTCGGAAAATTAAATTTAGTAATCTCACATTATATATTTTCTCTGTTATTAACCTGATTATAATTCAATCCAATATTGACATATTTAAAGGCATTTCTTTGTCACAAAATATTCAATAAACAAAGATTAAAACCATCGTAGCTGTACGTAAGAGTTACAGCCTATTACACTTTAAAACAAGACTTAATATGTAACAGTGTCACACGTTGAGCCCAGTCACCAACTTGCCCGGCCAGTATTTGGAATCATTTGAATGACAATCACACTATTCTATGACATTTTCGTCTAGACACACATACCAATAGAAACGTCCACTATTATAAATCAACACAATCGAGTAGTAAACCAAAGTCTGGAAAGGAGGAACTCAGATCATCGTTAAAGTATAGGCTCAAAAATAATTGGTAGTTATATACCGCGTGTCCCATAAATAGGGATTTTTATATCAATCCTATATCCTAAAGGGAGATGTTTTAATTTTGTCAGTAAATTTTATATCCCATATTTTATGGGGCGTATCTTACTAATGTTATTCTAAATACAAAATATGGCCTTGCGCGGAGTATATGGCACTATTTCGTATTATCCAAAAGCTAGGAGCATGCTCAATTTGACGGAAACTCAATAAACCAAAAAATAAACCCTCTTCGAAGCGGCGCTCAACAACGACCACTTCCTCCACGACAGTATCCCTCATAGATCACCCCATGGACGGTTCGTCCAACCATTTACCAGTACTACTCGGTTCCGTGCCTCTTTTGTGCTTTTTGTGTTCACTTTATAATGACGTTTTTACTGATTAGTGCTCGTAATGCTTCCCACTGTTTCCCCCAAATTTGATTTTTATTGTGTTTTAAAAAATAAACATTTATTATAATTATTATTAAACAATATTACATGTAGCTATCTGGCTAAAATACACTTCATAGAGTGAAAAACAGCCATAGACACACCAGTTGACTTTCTATTAAATACGCATAAAACTACAAATTGCGCACTCGAAAAAACATATTGAACATTTCCCCACCATATTATATGTAAAAAAGGAAAGAATTGTCTAAACGATAGCAGCTGCTCATTTTATATATCATTCAAAGAATTGTATTGACAAACGATTTAGTTTCAATATTTTTGCATTGCTTTCTTAAATTTGTCTTGGTAAATTTTAATTTGCGCACGTGCAGTCATTGTTAAATATATTACCTCAATTTTGTATCCACTGAAAGAAGAATACATTATGTAACATATAGAAGTTGCGGATTTTTTATCAGTCACTGATTGCAAATAGGAGGGGCCACAATTTTATTGATTTTCCCATTACTTTACATTGCGAGGGTAATTAATCTAAATATCTGCAAAAATACGTCCGATTTTGGAATAAGAAGTAGTCATTTATTCAACTTGTCGGTGTTTGCGTGTATGTGTGCAAATTTTCAGAAAAGTCGGTCTACTGTAGTAGTTTCGGAGGAGTATCAAACGAACACAGATACATATTTATATATCTACCAAACAAACAATCATTCAGTCACGACATGAATTCAAACATCCAATCGCATATCATCATTTATCATACAATTAACAATTTACAAGCCGGATAATTTTAATTTCAGTTCATGCATACGAATTTGTAATCAGAAAACAACAAGAAGTGGAAAATAACTGTATTAATAATGCAAACACACGGAACAAAGTAGTAAAACTTAGGAACAAACTGTTCGTATGAATAGTCTATATCACCGGCAGGCGAACTTCCTTGAAATAGCCACCTGAGCACGTATACAGTGACGACAACGTTCTGGCATAGAGAGGACAAGCTTCCTGCATGTGTCAGGGCATTGCATGTTAATGAGGAAACAGCATTCTGATTCCAACATCCGTTGTACGCAGTTCATTATATACAGTATTCACAAGTCTCCTAACCATGATAATGAATTCAATTCAGATCAGCTGTGACTGCGATAACATCACTGTATTGTGCATTGCACATTGCTCGCGACGTACCGATTCCGGCCTTACCCGGAGTCAAATCCCCACAGAGGAGCAGATGAGCAGACCTTGGAGCAATGTCTCCAAGTTGGCCCTGCCCACCTATGTCCGCGGTGGCCTCGTATCTGAGGGTGCTCCGGTTCCTCTGACTTGGATGCCGCCTGATCCCACCCCATCCCATAACAAATCTGCAGCATGCAATCCTATTTAAATTCAGAGTATTGATTTTTCAACCAAACAGCGCAGAAAATTTCTGCGATGTCATCGTTCAGTGACATTTCTACCTATACAAGCAAAACGCTATCCGATTTTGCATGGAGGAAATATGCAAAATGTCTCAATCAAAGAAGAAAGTTGCATGTAACCTTTATGGTAAAACAAATGAAGTCGAAGAGTTATAAGATTTTTGTTATTGTTACCGGTTTTACTACTTGAAGTGTCATCATAAAAGAAAGTAAGATATAATGATAAAAGGTGGCATTAGTGCACTTTTAAAGTTAAATCTTCCAATCAGAACATAAGCATCGAATAGCGAAAGAAACATGATAAGCTAACGGAATGTTTGTTTGTTTAAAAGTACACAGTCACTTATTTCTTTTAAACCAATACTCTCAGCCATTTTCAGATGCAAAGTACCTTTGAATGAATTTTAGATGCCCAACATGGAGAGATGATATATTTAACAAAATATTTTATGATATTTTTTGTAGATGATTTCTACAGCTGATGTAATGGTGAAATATAAAGAGAAACGAAAGTAATTCAATAATTTGATTTTACTATACAGCTGTGAAACAAAAATATAATTTTAAAAAGAAAAATAATATATTATTTTACGCAATAGAAATGCACAGTTTATACGGAAACCAATAAAAATTACTATACTGTTATGCAAAAGTGTACAATATCAGTTATTTCCTCTTGATTTACCCGTATCTTCCTAAATAGGCAAATTTGTGAAATGTTTCAATTTATAAAATTTTAATCAAACAAGGAATATTGCCTGGTTGACTAGATTATACAATGTGTAGGTCATTTCACAAAAATAATTATTTCCAGAAACTCTGAATTTTGATGTACTCTAAATATGCTATATGTATCTTGTGCCATGTGTGTTTTACTACTGATCGATCTAATTAATAAGATACATTGTTTGTCGTAACCTGAGATGACTTGGTTTACTGAGGAAAATAATCGGGATAAAGAAAATTATACTCTTTTTAAATATGACGAATTTTTCTAGTTTCTAAAAAATAGCAACATTTCGTAAAAATCATTTTCTAAGAGTGATCAAATATTAGTACGTTACAAAAATAATGATCGTCAATAGAGTAAATGAAATGGACAAATGAAAACAATAACAAAATATTTATAAACTTTGATTGAAAATTTTCCATTTCATGTTTATAAAATAGGTAAATTAATGTCCGCTGTTTGATTTCATTACCAAAATGCCCAAAGAAGACGTGTTGCGATACTTTGATATTCAGAAATAATATATATATATATTACAAGGCGCATCAGCTGTTTTTTATCAGTAATTTACCCAACCTTTTGCATTCCCTTACCAGTTTTGAAATTTTGCGATTTAATGATCATCATAATTGATCATGCAGTCTATTTCGGTCATATCTTGTCAAATTCGAGCTGATGATGATTAGCATAATCAGTCAGAAGCATAGACATCATCGAATAATAGATAAATCAACTAAAGTAAATTGGTAATATAGCGGTGTTGTGAGCTGGATTTCGGATGGACACCGCCATTCCATCACAATTTTCGCGTTTCACATTAAACCGAGTCGGACAGTTTCCAACTCTTGCGAGATATGTGAATAAGCATCAATTTCAAATATTTGATATATAAACTATGATATGTATACTTCTACAGTCATTCTGTAACCAAGTCGAGTTATGTGTTATTCTTTCAATGAATGCGCGATTCGCAGTAGAGTTGAATTCATGTTTCAGCAAGATTGCACAGTGTACAGATCCTTCAATTCTAAAAGACGCGCAGCTTTACTCAGATTTGCAATATTGACTTTTACGTATTCGGGCTTTAATTGTAAGCCGAGGAGGTTCCACAAGGTATTAACCACCTCAATCGTCTCCTTGCCCCTCCCAGAGCTCGCGACAACAGCCCTCCCTTCTAAGGGGTGAAGACCTGAAAAGATCATTAGTAAATAAAAATACTTTAAATATATGATCCATTTTTTATATATCTTAGTGTATATTACTAAGTAAACCATTGTGTACATCCAGATGTTGTAGTGACATTACATTAATTAGATTTTGCAGTCACAAATCGCAAATTCTAATGCTATGTAGAGTGAATCACTAAGTGCAAACGAAATGACTAATCATTTTAATAGAGAAAACACGGCTCTGTCAGTCACTTCCTGCTCATAAAGTTTCTCTTCACCGGTCTCGGACTATATTGTTCAAAACTCAGTGTAAATTGCAATTATCGCATGTAATATTATACTACATAACCGCCCAGACATTTGTGACTCGTGATAAGGTTATATGAAGTTTTATGAAATAAAGTAAAATACAATTGTTTAGCAGCTGCATAATTCTACCATGATTGACATCGATAAACAATTATTAATAAACCCCTCTACGCACACAAGATTAATGCTTTGTTCGCTCTTCGTTTTAGTTTAATTTTACCGCTAATAATATGCATTATATTTGTACGTAACGATACAAAAATACACTTCTGACATACGCCTAAACTTTGCCCCAATTAAAAGTAGACAATTAATCATTGAGAAAATTAACGTAATAGTTTTCAATATTTTAAAGTTTCCACGATCAGTTTAATACAAAACAGTGTTCTTACTATAACATACATAGATTTAACGAAAAATGACAGTTGTTACTAAGAGCAGTATAAATTTGAATTAGTCAGACGGTTTCTATCTCTGTTCTTCGGAATGTATATGACCAAAACGAATTTTCTATTTGGTCGACGGCGATCTCCTGTGTGAGTCGTTGAATATGAAATTTCTTTCTTTTGCAAAAGAAATTGCTCCCAAATCTAATTCTGAGGAAATATATTTGCAGCTGGCATAGTCGCAGAGTGAAAACGATGCAGTAGTTGCAGCTGAACTGGCTGCCGAGAATAGAATGCTTCTCGCCACGAATATAATGTAATATACTGTCAAGAGGCAGGCACTATATATGCGCCTATTCTAACTGCCTACTTCTTATTAGGCTATCCCGAACGAATAATGAAACCCTGATCCACGTAGGTAGAACGAAATGCGCTGAGCTGATTTCTTCTAATTTCTGCCTTCTCCGCCGTTCTGGTGGAACAGAAGAACTTTTAGAGAGAGGAAGTTTAACCGATAAAACTTTGATTCGAATGTACACTAGATATTTTGAATACGTATTGCTAACAAAAATGATTGTAATAGATCAATTTCTGAGGTTCAACACAAGTGCTCTTAATATACATAAGATGCAACAATCTTAACAAAATCCAATTCGAATAGAGTAATGTACAATTTCTACTGTATAGAAAGTGGATTTATTCAGTAATACGGAAAACCTCTACAACAGTACAAGATGTTGGAGTTTTGATAGAATAATCCAGAAAGTCAGAACGTTAAACACAGGATTTTTGCTGTTATGAGGAGTGCTGTTTTCTGTAGAAATATAATTGGCAGTTTCACCCCTATTTCCCTGAGATATGCCTTCAAATCCCAGGGTAGCGTGCCAAAGGCTGCCAATAGAACTCCAATGACATTTGCCTGCACCTTCAACAACTTCCATGCTTCTCTAACTACTTCTTGGTACTTGTCAATCTTATCCAAATCGTTCTCTTTCATGTGTCTCTCTCTAGACGCTGCAATGTTTTCTTTTTGGTGCTATCTTTTTATCTGTGTTTAATCACGTGGTTGTATACTGTATATAGATATTAAAGTGCCAGAGCAGTTCCGCTTTTCTGTATCAGTGTGATCAGCAGTGTGACTGTACCATGTATCATCGTTAGGTACAGAATACTTCTCCCACAATTTCCAGAGAACCGCTTTAGCTGCCTTGTCATGTTTCTTCTTTTACTCACACTGAGCTACAGCTTGCTGGACTAACTGATGAGGTATCCGACTGTCTTTATCAAACTTCATTCCAATATCTTCTTTACATTTTCTTTGTTTGTGTACCAATGGTTCCATTTCAGTTTTATTCTTGGCACATAGTTTCATCCTTGAAAAGGATGTCATGTCCTGGCCGACCCGTTCCCAACTGGTATCATAAGCTTTCAGTCCCGCAGTGCCTTCGTCCGTGGAGTCAATGTTTGACATCAATGATAATAGTGAGTTTCATTGGAAGATTACGCGTTTGATGTTGACTTTCCCAATAATGTTCCGCCTACAATGACCTCCATGTTTTGTATCAATGCCGTAAAATTATCATTACGTTTTTTTGTCCAGTCCTTTGATGTTCTACTGTAGGGTCTTCTTAATTATATCTCGGCTACCTGTGCATGTTGTGACCAGCCAAATAAATGGGTGCGTACCAAATAATTCAGCTCTCTCCCATTGTTCGTCTAGGAGGAGGTAGCGAACACATACAAAGAGAGAACAATAAATTTTGCAAGCTCTCCGTTGTTTTATATTCTGAGGATAACAATTAACGTTCTAAGTTGCACACATTACCTGAAATATCCTGGCGGTTTTCTACTGTGGATCACACACCGCCACCATGATAGAAAGGAAAAGTCCCCATTGCGACAAAATTAATTTTCTAATGGTGGCTCTGCGGGTGTAAAGTTTCGAAAGAGTTTCACTAAAGATAACTTTGAATTATTCTTCTAGGAAATTACAACAAACTAAACGTTTTTTATTAGATTTATTTTGCCTACCTGCGTTTGGAATTTTACTCCAATATTAAAACAACCAATTTCTTTAAAAAAAATCACAGACAGTCCGTCATTTTATCTGATTTACCATGGCCGAAAAGGTTTTGCGTCGTGGTTTTTGCTCGTCGATATTGTGGTGGTTTCTTTTTTATTTTAGTTTTGATCAGCTTAAAATGTTAGTTACATTTAGACAGTTGCTTAAAAAAGCGTTTACTCAGATGTCTTAAAATTGCTAACTATTTTTTTATCAATTCTTAGAAAGTATTATGAAAAAGACATAAATGTAAATAATGTATGATAGGTGAATTTCAAATAGTTTCAAATCGAATTCTCGTTACGCAAATATGGGAAGTTTGGGTAACTACAGCATTCAAATGCTACTTATTTTCTTCGAGTACAAACCTGTATTTCGTGAATCGACAAATTTGAAATTTATTGAAAATAAGTAACAAATTTGATTCATTCTTTATATTTACCTTTTGCAACCTCTTTTCTGCAGAATCATTGACTTGCGTTTTTAATTGATTCGCAATGACAGAGTTAAAAAGTGAATCTGAAATAATATTCACAAAAAACATTTAGGTCAGGATAACATCGACAGACAATATCAGTATATCACAAAATAAAATATGATGAAAACTTATTGTCAAAAGTGTTGTTCAGCGCTTACATACGTAGCAACATACTTAGTTCCAAATTACCACCGGAAGAAAGACTCACCGAGATTTCGAATAGAATCCATCCCGAATTAGACCGATGTCATGACAATAACTACCTGCCTGTCTGTCGTATTCACAGAGATATAGACAAAACCACTAAAAATGTGAACCATCAGGAACGGATCTTCCCCCTTTGAGTCGTGTAAGGGCACCCCAAATGAGGCTCGTGGAGATGGTGGAGGCAACATGCTGCCGTAAAAAACGTCATGCAGTGCAGTCTATCTACCAAGAGTAGTTTATGGCATGGGTAAAAATAATGTACATGTCTTCGAGGATATACAGTAGTTCCCGGTATTAATACATTCTATCTCAGACTGCAATTACACAGGAAAACAAAGAAAACCCTGCCCATCTTATCATTGTTAATTTTTGGTATTGTTAACAAGGACTACTAGAATATCAGGACGATCAACAAGGCTTTTAGTGGTAGTCTATCCACAATTTATCAACAATAAAAACGAGTTAGACGAAAGAAATGAACGTTCATCACATTGTTACTTAATCAAAATCTTTAGAGGAATCAAATGGTGTCAAAGAAAATTTCATCCGTCCATCGCCTGACCATTCTGAAGAATTAAAATCGGAATTTTTTGCGGAATGTATATTTTTCTCTATGCATGTACGGAAAAGTATTACTTTTCCATGCATGGACAACTTTTCCGTTCATGGAGACATTTATACGAATTTAATCGTTCTCGCTTTCTATAGAAAGTAAAACGTTGTTGTAATTAATTAAATTACATGTATTTATAATTCTAAGATAATAAAACTTGTAACAATAATGATTATATTCAGTCATTCCAATAATGAACCATAATAAATTATATTGTTTGTTTTATTATTCTCTATATATCTATCGAATGTTCTGCTTTTGTCAAGTAGGTTCACGTTTATGGCATCCATTTTCTCCACTCCGCGCTAGTTTCTGCTTTATCTTTTAGATTTTTATATAAATCTATATTTAGATATGTTAGCATGCATTTTCTTGGCTTTCCTCGTCCACGTTTTCCACGAAATCGTCCTTCGATGATTGTTTTCATTAGGTTATCTTAAGATGTGACCAATCCAGTTCTTCTTCCGTTTCAATATAGTCTGAAGTAAATCACGTATTTATTTTATCTCTTCAAATACGTCTTCGTTGGTTTTCCGATCTTGCCATGATTCTCTGCATTCGTCTACATATCCATATTTCTTATGATTCTATCTTTTTATGACTCACTTGGAGAGTCCATGTTTCTGATCCATGTTGATTTGACAATTGTTTCTTAGTTTCTATGTGTAACCTTTTGGGGATTAATTCTCTTCGTTTAGTAAAAGCTTGCTTAGTCCTGGCAATTATTATTCTTGCTATTATGTGAATCCAAAATTTCATACCCTCTGTGTAAAAATCTGACGACATCGACACAGATCAATTTTGATCGATATTTACATTTTTAGTTTTCATATTCGAAAAGGTGTACACATTATCAGCTTTATTTGGTTGTAATCACTCTAACATAATTTACACTAAATGGTATACTGTACTATTTAATGCTATAGATTATTTATCACAAATGTCCTACAATCCACGAACGAATATAATATAATAAAAATAATCATAAATTATATGCAGTAAATTAACTAAATTCGAATTTTAAAAGCCACGAATGTATTTGTAGGCATTCAAAATCCTCAATTTAGTTAATTATTGTATACATATGAATCATCCACGAGTTACAAATGGATAAATTCACAATCAAGATCGTTTACATACGAGTGTCGTTTTGCGTTACGCTGTTATTTGTAATAAGGCGTCTGAAGAAAATGCATCGTACATGAGACCTGTGTAACGAATGTGGCATTCATAGAAGTCTACCTTACAGCTTTTGAAGCTTTGCTGGAAAATTGACAATAAAGAAACAAATGTGAACAAACAATCTATTAAACTCATTAAGGAGATTTCACCAAAACCGCAAATTCACCTCTCGCAAATCAGCTCGCCACCTCGGAGGCAGGAATGGAACTGAAACAGAAAGCGAGGCGATTGGAGCTACAGTAATTAAGGAGAGTGAAATAATAGTAGACGATCACTATTCACATATTCAAAAGTATGAACGAGTGTTGTGTTTTGACAATGAAATGTTCATCAATATCTTGCTTTGAGAGCTTATCCGGATGAGCAATGTTTCGCACAAAGACAGTCCAGTGAATTTCTACTTCGAAATTCATGTTCGTTGCTGTCACGTTATTAGCCTCTTCGAAATTATTATTTTTATTTTTTATGTTGATGCGAGATAGGTTTCTTATTTATAGCTCAACAATTGCATGAAACCAAACACTTCTACAATATATGTCCTCATTTTTATACGGAGGGAGGGTGTTTTATAATTTCTACTAAATATGCGACAAACATAAGCATACTATCTTATTGGATAAACCTGCTTATAAATAATTTCTTTCTATTCCGTAGAATTAACTTTTTTATCCTGTATTATGTTATTGTATAATTTGGCTAAAAGCAATAATTATAAATAAATCATCAATACTTTACTTTATTGAAGAAAATAAGCACAATTCGAAATATCACTGTAACCCAATTGAAAAGAAAAATTAAAACGAATGATTATTTTTAGTCTTCTCGCTTTTGTTCAAGCGTTGTTTTATATATCCTCAAATAATTTTGTACTATAGTGCAGTATTAAAAGCTAATATGCCAAAACTTTTAGAATTGAAAATACGTTAGTGATATTAAAATCGGAATTTAATTCGTATTTCCTTAAAAGCTTTAAAAGTGTTCAGTTCATATATCTTCTATACGAATAACAAAAACAAATCCTATATACAGCAATTGTTATTCTGTACTTCCTCTGACGACACTCGGCGTTTTAATTTCCATTCATTCCATAAATTTCTTTTCAGACGTAAATCAATCATGTGGTATTATTAATGCTTGCCACCAAAAAATAATGAAATTGTAGATTGACATTTGTGCTCTAATAGCACATAACAGAACACTGTAGTCTATTATATCCGGTTCGAGATCATGCTGTGCCTTATAAGCCTTACGATGAGTGTACAGTACCAGGCACAGAATTCAGATTTTTTACAGATATCCTACGAAATATCGTATGCTAAACGTTATTGATCAAATCTAAGAAAATTAAAAGGAATAGTTGGCACTAATATGAAAAAGGGAGGCTAAAAGTGAACGTAGAGACAATGTGGCGTAGTGAACCAATCGATCCGCTGGATTTTTCACAATATCCTTGGGAAGTTTTTGTCAGCCTAAAACCCATCTGACTTTCATGATCATTATCTGCTTTCCCAAGCACGGTTTAACGATGCGTCGAGAAGATAAACTTCGCAGGATGATTGAAATGGCGAAGTCGCAGGAATCTGATATGAGCTTCAAAAACCAACTTACCGAAGTTTATTAAAAAGTCTAATTTTAAAATGAAATATATCAATTGAAATTTTGTAGAGCTAGAAATTTTACATCGTCATTAATATTAATAAATTTATAAACCACGTTATTGCATACTTTCCAGGATTTATTTGGCGATTGAACTGGAACATATATTTATTTTCAAACTATCTTTGATTTAGTTGGATGCCAAATCAGTAATTAACTAATCAAAAGTTTTCTTCCGGACGCAGCGAGCCTTGCATTTCCAAACATCACTAATTCCCATAATTATTTGTAACCACTGTTGGTACAAACGCAATATGGCGTCGATCGTCCTTAATCCCACTTTCCAAACACGGAAGCGGTTGGCCCAGAAAGTTAGCTTTATTGTTTACATTCCTATATTCTTTTACATTTTCTTCTACCATTGACGCGCACATATAAGCGTTTTTCATCCAGTATTGCTGAACCGTTTTCCACATGAGCTGCTTTTATAAACTCATTAGCACAAGTAGCACAAGTTTGCCCTTAGTCTGTGATTTGATACATGCTGCTGAATATTGTCAGTGGCTTAAATGCTTTTCATTAGTGTCGATAATGTATTTGTTTCACGGAACGACTGGTAAACCAAGGGTATCATTTGTCCTGTTCGGCATTTTATAGAACTGGTTATAGTATTATTTGAACGTAGCTGATTATTTAAAAAAAATAATTTACATACCGATCGAGTGACGTACTTGTATTTGTTTCCGATATTTTCAATCCACCTATGAAAAACTTTCTTTGTATATCAGGCATTTCTTGCCCTTGCGAATTTGTGCGTCCAGTTATAGTCAGTCAACTGTAAGATCTGTGTGTTTGTTTTCATCCTTTAGGAAAAGGTATCTTGTTATGGTAGAAAATGCGAGGTATTTTGGGATTTTCGTGAACAGGGTTGTGCTTCCAAAGTAGTTCTCTTTTGTCTTCTGATGTGACGCCGGTAGATTGACGGTTTAGATTTGCACGATCTCTGCTGGATACTTTTATCGAAGCATCGAGACTTTCTATTCTATAACGGGTTTTAATACTGTATTACAAAAATAGTTACTGTTTTGGTGGTATTTTGTAAGCCAGTGGTGATTTTAAAAATATTGCCGTACTCCATGCTGTTCATACGCAGAGAAACTAAATAGTCTTATGCGGTCAATACACGTATAGGATTCGTGTGTAAATTTGTCTTTGAATTGACTACAATAATGTTCCTAATACATTTGTACTTTCTAGTTTGCATCTAGTTATTCCAAGTCACATAGCCTTTTTCTTAAACATAAGAGAAGTCATACAAGTTCATGCTATCAACAATTTATAAAAACACAGATATTATTTATTTTTCGGGTAAACCTCACATAGGATATTTCTCCGAGGTAGGAGGAGCATTTTCCTTAAATATGTGCCGATTAAAGTTTAATGCCTTCCTTCCTCTGCCTACCGCAATAAACGCATTAGATTCGTGCCAATACAGGTGCCGATTCCCATATCAGGAGAGAAGTGGTTACGGTCGGGTTTCTTTCGTGTGTGCATAGATAGCACAGTGAGAAAGAAGTGAGTTGGAAGAGAAAGTGAGTTTGAAATGGATGGAATAACAGGCAGAGGATGGAAAATTCTGCGAATTAACCGATTGGATATATATCTACGGCGAGGAACGCTTCACTTGACAAGATACTCTGCGTCTCCTGTGAATTGAGGTTACGTGTGCTAATTAGCGAAAGTTGAGAAGATCTCACTTTCCCAGAACATTTTCTATATACACTTTTTCCGCCTATGCAGGAGAGGCATGACATTTCTACTTCTCTTTCCCTATATATGAGTAAGCGCAGTGCCGGGTTGAATGGAGGGAGATGGTTCGAACAGCTCAGATGGAGGAGAGATACAGAGAGAGGGCGGATTTACCCCCTCGGCAATTTGCCCCAGATTGATCGCATAAATAGGAACAATGGGACTCTGTGAAATATTAATCGCGGCGCCAAGTTGCTCTCTAACGACGTTGACTGAAAATGCAGCCTACACTGAGTGTAGTTGTTGTAGAACGGGTGCCTCAGAAGCAATATACCCTGAAGCCTTCGGGGACTGAAAAAAATAGAAACGTGCGGTATTACTCCAATCCTTCCAGCCGAAATACTGCCTTGTCTCCCTTCTGTCTGTCTTCCTTTGACCGCCAGAAGAACATAAATTATGGAAGAATTCGGAAATCAATAAATCGCAGTAGCTCAAGCGTTTATTCCTATAGATTAACTAAATTGCTCTTTTCTTTCCTTTTTAGCAAATGTCGGCAATTTGGATTGTCAAAATGGCGATCTTTCTTTCGGCTTGGACGAGGAGACAATCGACCTGCTCGGTTGTTAGTTACAGAATTCGGGAGGAGGCACCGTCGGGAACCAAAGTAGCCGATCTTGCCAAACTGTTCGACCTTGATCTCCAGAAAAAGCCCTATCTGTCAATTGGCAATCTGGGAATTCCGGGGGTGGACAATTTCAAAATCGATAAAAAGACCGGATTTCTGGTAGTCGGAAAACCGCCAGATAGGGACAGCCTGTGCAGCAGGCAGAAGAGCGACTGCGAAATTCATCTGTCCATTCTCCACGGATCTCCCAACGATCCATCCCACAGTCAGATCACTGTTTTTCTCGATGACATCAATGACAACGTTCCCAGATTTCCACAAAATCGAACCACTCTGTATATCATCGAAAATACGAACCCTGCCGACAACAAACTTTATCTATTCCAGGCTGTTGATCCAGATTTATACGAGAACTCGGTGAAGGATTACCGATTACAGGGGGACAATATCTACCCGTTTAAACTTGAGCGGGATGGAAAAGTGCCCAGACTGGCACTCAGTGAGGAATTAAACAGAGAGCAAATTGCAAATTACACATTGAAGCTGTTGGCAATTGACGGTGGATCTCCCCGCCTCACCGGGACGCTGACAATTGAGATCATTGTACAGGACACGAACGATAACAAGCCCAGCTTTGATCAACAGGCTTACCAGGTAGTTGTCGACGAGAACATCCCAGTTGGGCAAGAAGTTCTTAGTGTTAGGGCGACAGATCCTGACGATAGAAATAATGGGATCATTACCTACCAGATGGCACGCCCAGTCAACAACAACCAGCAGTTGGCGGCGCGTTTCTTTCACGTAAGAACCTTCAACGGGACAGGGAAACTGGTTGTTCGGGAGTTGCTAGATGTTGATGCCACGGGAACAAACAAGTTGCAGTTTTTCATCAAAGCTTCAGACAGCGGATCCCCACCCCTCGTATCCGCAGTCAAAGTGACTGTTCGCATTCGCGATATCAATGACAACCGTCCGTCGGTAATTGTCAACTATCTGAGCGGGAGCCCCGGAGGAGAATGGGGAACAATTCGGGAAAATCAGGAACGCACCATGATCGCCCAGGTGACAGTGACCGACAAAGACGTGGGAATCGGAGGTGAAGTACAGTGCAAAACAAACGACAGCCGATTCAGATTGGAAGAGATGCGTTCAAGGCCCAGCTATTCCCAAATGCGATCGACACGATTGTACAAATTGCTCTCAGCACGTCCTATCAATCGGGAGGAGACCCCGACGGTGGAATTGGCCGTTATTTGTGTGGACAATATTCAGCAGAACACTGGCGGCGCCCAACTGACCGGATCAGTCATTGTTCGAGTCAAGGTCACAGATGAGAATGACTGCGCGCCCGAATTCACCAAGCGACACTACGACTTTGCTCTGCCCGAAGGCCAGCCGGATATACGTACGCTGCGGCGTTACCATTTGGGCCGAGTGGTTGCCAGGGATAGGGACGCAAAAATCAACGCCCAGATTCGCTACTTTCTAATAACCAATCCGAGGCACGCCTTCGAAATTGACGACAACAGTGGCGATCTATATGCTGTCCACCCCTTCGATCGCGAGCAGGAGGAGTACGTCGATCTGATTGTCCAGGCGTCGGACCAGGGCGAGCAAATCCAGCTCACTGCAACCACCAATGCCCGAGTTACTATAACAGACAAGAATGATTCACCGCCCCAATTTGAAGAGATGAGTTATCACTTTGAGGTGGAGGAGAACGTCCATCATGTGCGGCTGGGGCGGGTGGCCGCCGAAGACAAGGATGCGGGGAACCATGCCAAGATAATCTACCGACTCGACCACACCAGAGACGCCAAGTTTTTTGCGATCGATTCGGACAGTGGCGTTCTGCGGGTGAAACAGAGTCTCGATCGGGAGGTCCGGAGTCACTATGAGTTCGGGGTTCTGGCAATCGATGACCCCTATCAGCGCCCCGGCGATCGAAACACCGGATCCACGACTGTGATCATAACCGTACTAGATCACAACGACAACGCCCCGATCTTTGAAGCTCCTCTGAACAATCAGGAGTTCCACATCGACGGCTCCCAGTCGACCGCAGGAAGTACAATTTTCAAGGCCAAAGCGACGGACAAAGACAACGGGCTGAATGGGACGGTCGAATACAGCCTCGAATACGGCGGTCGGGGCTACTTTGAGATTAGTCGGAAAATGGGAATATGCTACATTCGCGAGACTATGGCTGACGACGCGCCCTCTACTTTCACTCTGCGAATTCGAGCCTACGATCAAGGAAAGCCGAGAAGTCTGAACAGCTCGGTGACTGTTCGGATCGTTCGAAGTCACTCGGGTTCGTCACAGGGGTCTAGCGAGCTGTTTCGGTTTCGGTCGGGAAGAGTGTCTGACAGGACCATCATCATTATTCTGACGACCATATTTGTTCTGCTGCTTTTCACTACCTCCATTCTCGTTATTCTTATGCGATACAGGTCCTTTTTCAGCCGATACAACGGCTATCTGCAAGGTGAGTTCAATATTTGGTCTCTCAATAAATGTATTTGATTAAAAAAATGCAGTAACGCTTGAATACTGTCTTTATTAGAGGCTACAAAATAGAATAAAGCTTTCTGTGTGAAACGTGAACTAGACAAAGTCATTTAAAATGGATAATATACTTTGTTTAACAATTTAGCCGATTAAATTTGTCTTTGTTTTGCTTTTATTCACAATTAACAGTGAAGATTTGCGAAATTTGTTTAACTGACTTTTCAAAGTGTCACACTGATATTATTGTATATGATGTATTTACAAACGGCTCAAAGCCCTAACACTGACATCATAGAGTACGTCGATGACTAAATATAGTCGTCGTAAAGTTTATAACGGTAGAAATTTTAGGAGAACATCATTAAGGTATGTTATTAATTTTAGTAATTGTGTCAGTTTAAAACCCAACCAAAAATAGCATTCTAACGGAATGCCAAAAAAACAGTAAACGTTTCATCAATAACGAGATTATGTAAACATTTTGCCTTACAAAAGGCATCATCAGGTCGGAATTTTTTTAAATTAAAACTATACATAATGTACATCTAAATAAAAAAACTACGAATAGAGGTAGGAAAATCTTTGCTATTTTATGACACTTTTATCCAGACACACAGACCAACAGAAACTTCCACATACGTACAGTATACAAGGGTCCCCAGAAGTAGCTTTACCAATAAACAAAAATAAATATCAAAAATAGAGGTAGTATATTTAGTACAGGTTTTAGTGTTCATGAACACAACTAATTGCTTTTGAAAATCATTTTTATTAATAACAAATAAAATTTGCAATCATGTTTTTAAAATAAATCTGTAGAATGTTCACCCCGACACAAAAATAAAGTATATTGTTGGAATTTCTATAACTCAATGACAAATCTACTGACATACTGTAGCTCCTTACTGTCATATAACCTAAAGTAGACAGCCTACTTGTATTTGAAAACATATTCCTCACATGGAAAAATCACACGGAGTTCAGTCAGGTGATCGGGCTGGCAAATCCTGATGTTTTCTCCGCCGGTTCAACAGCAGAAAAGAAGTCTCTCGGAAAATGTGTTATTTGTATCAAATTGAGAAATTGCGAATTATTTGTAGATAATACTCGCCGTTCACTCTGCCGTGAAAGAAAAATTGTCCACTAATTCTAGACGATTGAATTCCTGACACTCCCTCCAACTTATTTTGAATATAGATCGTCTGTCAAGAAAACATGGTCTGTCATAGGTAGTACAAGCATAATTCTGGGCCACCCTGTCGATCAACACGATCAAATAGCAAACCAAAGTCTGGAAAGAAATGAACTCAGATCATCGTAATAGCATAGGCCAAACAGAAAAATGTTATGAAAAAAAATTATGATTTTTATATCGATCGTGTATTCTTAATGGGATGCGTTTTAATTTTAACAATATACTGCATTTTATATTGCGCGTAAACATTTATTACTAATATATTACGTGCATATATATCACTTTTTTGTATTATACGGAAGCTATATTCGACAAAATATCAAGAAACAACATTACACGTCGTTATCTGGTTAAAGCTACACTTTATCGATTGAAAAACAGCGAGATGGGTACACCAGTTGTCTTTCTACCAAACTACGTATACAAATAAACTACAAATTGCGTACTCGCATATACAATATTAAACATTTTCCACTATATTATATCTATATATATATAGAAAGAGGGTAGAATTGTTCAAACGACAGTAGTTGCGGAATGTTTAAATACTTAAAGATGTTTTCTTGAGAAATTATTTAGTTTTCAATTTTTTAATTGCACATGACATTTTTCTTACAATTGTCTTGGTAGATTTAAAATTTGCGAGCGCTCGTTCAATGCATTCATACAATATTGCTATTGACTGAAAGAGGAAAACATTATCTTAAAGATAATAGTTGCGGAACTTTTTATCCGTTAATGAGTTTAAATAGGAGGCTCCTCAATTTTTTTGATTTTCCCATTACTTTATGTTACGTGGATAATTAATCGTGAATATCTGCAAACATATCTCAGATATTGGATTAAAATTAGCCATTTATTTACCCCGTCAGCGTCTGCGTGTGCAGGCAAATTCTCAAAAATAGGACCAATAGTTTCGCAGGAGTATGTAAACGAACATACTGTACACGCGACTTTGTTACATTTCATCACTTATCAGACTGGGATCATTAACAGGAACATTGAACAATTAAAGGCAATGAGAAAAGAAAGCAAAGGAAAATTTCATTTGCTCCCAAAGTCGGTGGTAAATGAATGACCTTTGTATTTAACAATATAGCACTAATTCCTATTCACAGAGCAACTAAACTTGTTGAACATATTTGACTTCAAAGAACATGGTAATTTGTATTTGAAAAGAAGTAGTTAAAGACTTTAAAGGAGGTGAATACGTTTTTCTATGGAAGTTGGATGAAAAGTGATTTTCAACTTATCTCGTGCCATTTTTCCTACTCGCTAAATTTGTATCTCATTTCTACCAAATTTAATTTGACGTATTGTTTAAATTTGGCAATCGTATTGTTTTAAATGTACATTTGCGTACGGTTTCAAAATTTATAACATTTTTATATTATTATGCCTTTTAAAAGTTAAAAATGTAATTATTCTAAAATATATCTCGTGATCGATGAAACATTTATACGTTGGCGTTCTAGATATGGCTACGTTACTATTTCTTATAAAATGTTTCCTTCACAGACTTGGCGAAATGAATTTCCTAAAAATGCTTCTGACAGACGAAGTTTCAAGTAAAGAAAATAGCGATTATATAATAAGCTTCTTTCCTCGTTTGTTCGGATTTCTTTCCTGAGAATAAATATGTCGAGATAGTCTGGACTTCTCGAATTTTAATCAAGCGGGGTGTACGACGGTGTCACTGTCACAGTGTGATTTGTGTTCGGCTGACTAGCAGGAGAGAAGAGGGGATGGCGGTATCGAAGCTGCTACATTTTCCGTCTTCCTAGGCCACCCCCTCACCGCGCACACACACAATTACACATACACACACTGCCTGCAATCAGAAGAAAAAAAGTAAAAGAGGATGCGAATATCGCAAGCGTTTTATTAGATACCTTTCAATATACAGTAGCTCCTCGTGTGTGACAGAACGGAGCGAGACGTTGCGTTGGCGTCGCAGGAGTTCTGGGAAATTTATTCTCTGCTCTAACGACTGACTGCCTAACTCTATTTCTTTCTTTCGTTCGTTCTTCGTATTTTCGAAAACAATAGACGCATAAGGTATGCTGACAAACTTTAATTCAGGCAATCGTATATGGATGCTTTTTCACAGAGAGCAGTTTTCCAATTTTCCTTTCTGTCACCTATTGATTATTAAATGAATATCGATTTAATTTGGAATGCAAAATTAACCCCCAACCTCTTTTCTCCAAATTTATTTCTATCATTCTGCTCAGTAGAAAATCTTCAATCAAATATGCATTTCATAAAGAATCGATATAAGAGTGATGCGTTATCATGAAACTTTAATCGATAAATGAGTTATTATAGAAGAACAGATAAAATTTTCTAATAAATAAACACATGCGTTTTATTAAGCTTTATCCGTCACATTTTTAACAAATGCTTTGATAAATTAACTTTGAGTCGTGCTCTCTAGGTATCTGTCATTTTTACTGTCAATTAAACCAACATTTTCTGTAACTATGTGAAAAAGAGAAAATATTGTGGCATCATAGTTCAGTCTTGAAATCGTAAAATATTTCCTGATAGATATTCAATCGATTTTCAGAATTCAGTGGTAACTATATGCAAAATATTTTATAGGAAGAAAATCAAGGAACAATGGAAGGGCCGGAAGGACGGAAACAGCAAAGTCATCAGCAGAGAATGTCGCTAGAAAGGTATGTAATAATTTAAATTGTAAGATTTATCAACACTCATTCCTGATGTGCTACGCGATGGTTGGCCAAACAAATACACCCTATACCATAAACAAAGTTAATGCTAACTTGGTTATCACTGGGGTGACTTAACACAATAGAGGAGTAATTAAACACCGTGTCAAGTGTTTCAGTCCCTGACACGGACGGAACAGGTCGCCGTCCACCAACTCCGGTCGGGCCAGTCCCCCATCTCGCGGGAATACCTTTTC
>JAUYWV010119148.1:0-20569 GCA_032274565.1 Nematoplana nigrocapitula
GAAGGCTTGCTTAGCCATAACAATTCTTGTTCTTCTTTCCTCATGGCATCTACCATCCGATGTGATAATTGCACCTAGAAGCTTTTCACTTGTTCTAATTCTTTATTGTCTAATTTTATGGTTGATATAGCTGACCGAACAACTGAGATATCGCGAGTTTTAGGAGACCTTTCCTGTCTATCAAAATGTTTAAGAAACTCTTTTGCCAAACGCAACAAAAACGAAACTATTACACTGGTTCTTCGTAGACGGTCAATCTAGTTGAATGAAATAGCAATTAATTTGTCTCAAACTGCGTATGATTTAACTTGAGGATTGTGATCTACATGTTTCATGGATGCCCGGGAAGGCCCGACTGGACGCCGTGCATGCCCCGGGCAGTCGGGCAGATGTTACTGTGGAGCGCACTGCACATTCTAGCAGCATCACTCCCTCTTTCATTTGCCTTGTTAACTCCCGATTCAGGAGGATTGTGATGGTTGTTCAAGAGGAGCAGCAGATCGCCCGCTTCCTGACGAGGAACGGAGTTCTGGATACACAGTCGCCTGGATCAGGCGATACCATTTCGATACACTCTCATTCGCTTGGCTGGGAGCCATTAGTTGATTTTCTTTTCTGTGGCATTTTGTCACGAATTACAATCTCATTATGTCAGCTTTATAAATACAATATATAATTCAATTCCCAATAGTCTGTCTGTGAATTCATTAGTTAACAATAAATCAATAGTTTGAAAATGATTGATTATTTGAAGTTATAGTTAGTAATTATCGATTATTCTGGAATTCTGCAGTGAGTTTTATGATTAAGTTATGCCCAAATGTGACAAATTTTGTTAGAATCAGTAATGTGTTACAAAAATCAATCAATAAATCAATAATAGGAAATGCAATATGACTGCGACGACGTAAGGTATTCTCAAACCCAACGAAATTTCATTCATATCGCATAACAACAACAGTGACTGCTAGTCTTAAAAGGGCCCAAAACGGAGCATTAAAACGGAACCGGTGGCACCCATACAAATGAAAACAAAAATTTCATCTCTCTCCGATTGATGGTCTAGGAGGAGATAGCGAACACATACTGAATAGCAATGTAATTTGATTCCCCGAGTATCGTCAGACTATTTCTGCTGTTCAAACTTTTACAAGTCTTACTAAGGGTCGGTACACCACTCCGGGTGGTCTCACATTGCACCTCCCTGCTTACTGTAACTAGACATAGCCGTGGAAGTCCACCGCGACCCTAAACGTCGTGGTGGTGGTGGGGGGGGCGATACGAAGCCCATGTCCACTGATAGACCTCTGAAGAGGAGGGAAAAGCGCTGAGAGCTGCCACCGCATTTCAGTTTCCACTCCTCTTGGCCAAAGCGGCAACGGCGTCGATATTTCCTGCTTCCTGTCGCCGCCATCTCTATTTCTTCGTGGGTCCTCATACCTTAAGTGCCACTGGACCCTCGAAAGTATTAGCACTGTGGTCTGAGTGCTGGAGATATGACAACACCAACTAGAACAACGACGACGAAAACCCTAAGACAATACAAGGTGGGGTCTACTGTGATCGTCAGGCGTTGTTGACTCTAAATGTGAACTAGAACTGCGTGCACACACTCTCCCTCACCGCTACATCTTTCACCATCCCTCTCCCTCTCGCTTCCTCTCTATCTCTCTCTAGCTTCCTCTCTCTCTCTCTCTCTCTCTCTCTCTCTCTCTCACTCTCTCTCTCTCTCTCTCTCTCTCTCTCTCTCTCTCTCTCTCTCACACTCTCTCACACTCTCTCTCACTCTCACTCTCTCTCACTCTCTCTCTCACTCTCTCTCACTCTCACTCTCTCTCACTCTCTCTCACTCTCACTCTCACTCTCTCTTTCTCTCCCCCTTTCTTATAGCATTAATGTAATGGGCTTCTCAACTGAATTCTGGAAATTGAAATGATGAAATTATAAAATATACAAGTATAGTAATGCGATATAGCTATACGAGGCACCTATTTTCTGGTGTGCAAAAATGCTTTAACACAGGGTAGTACAACAAGACATGAAATATGCAAAAGGGAGTTCTAAAGTACAGGGATATTTTGTAGTACAAGTGGGGGCCTCCAACAAGGCTCAGTTCTAAGCCCTATTTGTTACGGAAGGAGGCACCCTGAGACATGCTGTTTGCAGATAATAGGTCCTTTAGGTAGGACGACAGGTGCTGCAATTATAACTATTCATGAAGGATTCCATTAAACAGCTACAAAATGTATCTATTACAAAAAGCCTCTGTGTTTGCTCTGTGGAGTAATGAAGAAGTTCGTTCTCAGTTGACTGAAGACAATGGGTTATTATAACCGTACAATGAAATATCAAGCTAGTTAATATCTACCATACACTATGTTATCTGACTGATGAAATAGTATACTGTGATTAATAGTTGAAATTAGAGTTTACAAGAAATAAATTTTGTTTAAATGCAAATACCTTATATCCCAAATGTTCCAAACCAAAACTCTAATACACGACTAGTTTCGTCCTGATTGGTACTCATCTGGTGTACGCAAGAGAAGGCGAACGCGGCTTGACTTACTACTGGCAGATCAAACCAGAAGCTTCTGAAAATAGTTTTGTTAGGACCACATTGTTATGTTAGTTATTTCTTGATAACTGTATTTGTTGTCTACTTTATGTTGCACCTGGATATAATCGATACATTATGTGATCTGTAAGCAGTGACGTCACTGCGCTCGCGCCTGTTCTGTATAGTCTGTATTATATGACGCACACAATAAACTGATTTTGCGCCTAACAAGTTTCATCAATAGCATCTCGCCAGAACTAATGACTTTATCATTGCATTTGATGGCGTGATGCTATTTATTCGCTGTGGTGAAAGTATTTTCCGAAGATTCTCGCTTGACTTGCCAGTAGTTATAGTAAGTCAAGCTGGGTTTGACTTCGCTTGCGGTATAACTGATGAGTCCCAAGCAGGACGAAACTAGTCGTGTACTAGAGAGATTTTAACAAAATTGCCATTGAATACAAAACCCCGCTAAGCCCACTTGTGCTTCGAAGACTTTTTCCAATCATCAGACCGATATGGGGCGTACCCACACAATCCATGTGAAACAGTAGTATGTGTTAAGAAATGTAATAATAGATTTTGTATCTTCTATTTTTACCACATTTAAACATTGCTGTGATAAAAACATTGAGGACACACTATCTTTAGTCCAAGCCAGGATTCTAACCGTAGTCTTTCGCCTCAGAATCCAACGCCATACCCACTGTGCCACGACGGAAATATTGATTTTATTGTTCACCTGATGTGATGACGTATCGTGTCTCGTTCATATTTGCTAGAAATATATTTTTAATTTACTTTGGGTACTACTCTATGACAGGCTATAATGGTTTAATAAGCTGTCTAAAAATTGGTTAAAATGTGTTGGCTCCTTAGACGGATATTAGTGATATTTAAATGAAAAAGCGATACTCTCAAAGCGTTTGAGTGAAATATTGTTTCGCAAAAATTTCAAATTTTCATTCTTCAAAAGCGGTCTTTAAAATGGTCAGTTTTGGAGATCAGGGGATGAACAGATGGAATTGGATTTCACACCATTCGATTCTTCTCAAATTTGTGATTAAGTAACAGTGTGATGAACGTTTATTTCTATCGTCTAACTATTTTTTATTCTGGGTACATAATCGGCCTCTTGGCTAAACTATCACTAAAAGCATATAGTTGACCGTCCTGATTTACTATAGTAGTCCTTGCGCCGTGCTGAATAGGTTGGCGGGATTGACAAATTCAACAGTTTTCCTAAAAACCAAGTGCTCCAATTTCAACATTGCTGAACGTTACATATTGTTACGTTACGCTGTAACGTAACAATGTTTGCAGGGATGACACTTATATCCATTGATTAAAGGGCAAGAGGTAAATTGATTTCTGAAAAATTGAAAACAATTTAGTGGTATTATATGAAATTGTAGAATAGACTGAAACGTATTCCGACAGAATTTTGACTTGAATACATATAGGCTATTTAAGAAGTATCGTCCTTCATTGTTGATGCTCTGAAAAGATAATCAATGATGAGTGAAATGTTTTTGTCTCTCAATCAGCTTCCGAAGGAAATTATTTGCAAACATACAACACATGCACTATATTCGTTTGTTTTGTCTGTCTGACGGACTAGGGAGTAAAAGTCAAAATCATTAATAGCTTTAATGGAAACACTAATTATTTTCGCGTTGAAATCAATTGAGTGCATTCTCCAGAGAGGTTGATAGGTCGAATTGAAAAAGATAGATTCACTCTGTCATCTGTGTTTCAGCGTTTACATATATGACGCAAAACACTAGTCTAAAAATAAATAAGAAATTTTTTTCACTTGAAAAAAGTCTACACTTCCTATCTGGCAAAGTAAAACAAAATATTAAGCTGATTTTCTGATGTGTAATTTTACAATTTGTTCGCACTCTCTTCCAAATTTTGAAATCAATTATTCTGTTACTTTATTTAGGAAAACATTGGAACCAACAAATAATAAAATTGTTGTTAAAAATATACAATAGATTCTCTCCCCTATTTCTAGCAATGTATAACAAGGCTTAATGTGGCAGTGCTTGGTCAGTACTTGGAATCATTTGAAAGACTATAATGCTATTTTATGACACTTTTTGTCCAGACACAGACCAACAAAAACTTCCACTATTATAGATCAACACAATCGAGTAGTAATCCAAAGTCTGGAAAGGAAGGAAAACAGATCATCGTTAGAGTATAGGGCCAAAGAAATTAATGTAGATGTAGCGGGTGTCCCACAAAATGATTGTTTTTATCAAACGTATATTTCTAACGGGAGATGTTTTATTTTTATCAGTATATTGTATATGTCGTATTTTATGCGCGGCATATAGGTATAGGCACTATTTGGCATCACATAAAAACTAGGAACATGATCTATTTGACGGAAACAAAAGAAAGGACATTACTTACATGTAGCTATCTGACTAAAAATACACTTTATAGAGTGAAACACAGTGGCATAGGCGCACCAGTTGACTTTCTACAAAAATACTCATAAACGAAACTACAGATTACGCATTAAAAAACAGTATTGTCTAAAGGATAGGAATTTTGGAATTTATATCAGTCAGTCAGGCATTTCTTCTCCTTGCGAAGGTTGGAAATCATGGTTTTCCACTTCCTACGATCTTGCAATGGTCTTGCCACCTTCTCTATCGTCCATCCAGTCTATTCCTTGATGTCGTCCATCCACTTTCTTCTTGGTCTTCCTCTGCTTCTTGTACCTTCGATTCTTCCGGCTATCACGCCCTTTTCTCTCAACTCGTGCCTCAGAATGTGACCACCGAATTGCAATTTTCTTGTTTTGATGTTGTTCAGGAGCTCTTGATTTGAAACTGCCATTCTAGGACCCTCTCGCTACTGACCTTTTGGTACCACTTTCACCATCTTTCGCATATTGTTTTGCGAAATAATTGCACATGACATTTTTCATACATTTGTTCCGGTAAATTTAAATTTTGAGCGTGCGCGCAGTCATTGTTCAATATATTTGCATAATTTTACATCTACTGAAAAAGGAAAACATTATCTAAAAAATAGGAGTTGCGGAATTTGTTGTATCGGTCATTAAATTTAAATAGGGGGCTCCGCAATTTTATTGATTTCCCCATTACTTTACACTACGCGGGTAATCAATCGTAAATATCTGCTGAAATATGTCGGATTTAGAGATTTATTTAACTCGTCGGGTGGCTGCGTATTTGTGTAAATGTTCTGAAACCTCGGTCCAGTAGTTTCAAAGGAGTATCGAAACAAACATACATGCTGTATATAGTTATTGGTATATCAGACTGGGATGAAAAACTAATACATCGTTTGGTAATTAGGTAATAACGTGTCTGCATCTCTACCAAACAATACCGTGCAATACAATATCGTCTTATCGAGAAAACACTACTGAAATGCTTAGCAGTGAGTAGTACAGGAGGGTTGTACAGCGCTGTTTCGTCCTTGTTAAGCCTCATCACTAATCCATACCTGATTTCTAATTTGTTATAAAAATGACATAGTGCAGCATATGTATACTGCCCAGCTAAATTGTGTGAAGTTTTTATACCAGATTTCATGAATTATTATTCGGTACGCAATGAGTTTTGTTAATGATTTCATCATAATTTGCATAGTCATTGTGTTCCAACATATTTTCACATGAATTATAAAAGTCTGTATAAATTTAACAAATCGTTGAGCTTTTCCACAAACCGTGCATGGAAATATTCCCTATGGATTTGAGTATAACGTTCAAAAGTATGAAAAAAATATCTTTCTTTTAAATTAACTCAGCAGAGGGCGCGGTATACATAGGGGAAAAAGTTTATGCGGATATTCAGTTGTAAAGCTAAGTTAGAGCCATACCAAAACTGTGCGACACCTGAGCGAGAAAGACCTGTCGGCCGTTTGGAAACGCCTTGAAATGAAATGTCTCGACAATTTATCGCCTCCTGTCGAGTAAAGAAAGCACAGCTGATTGTCTCAGGTCCGGCAGTCCAAAAGTCACAGTTCGTGCCAAGAACTAAGTCATCGTTCGCAGCTTTCGACACGGAACACCATAGGGACCCATAGACGCATGATCAAACGAAAGTACAGTGAGACGCAGACTCGCACTTTCGGAACTGCAGTGCCGCCGACCTCTCGAACGCATCTGCTTGACGGTTCTCTACTTAACACCTGCTTACATTAGATGCGTCTAAGTGATAATTGACGAAATGCGCCGAAAGACGGGATGTTCGTTTCGGTACTCCACCCTGAGAATTTGCACACACACGCCAACGCAAACAAGGGGAGTAAAGGGCTCCATTTTAATATAAAATCTGACGCATTCTCGCACATGTTCAATATTAAAAGAATTATGTAAAATAATGGAAAGTCCAATCAAATGAGAAGTCTCGTATACGAGGACAACGAAAGGTATTCAAAATGACCTTGACCTAATTATGACGTACTACGCTCTGATTGGATGACCTACTTTCGTTGCTAGGCAGTTACTAATGTAATTCCCAAAAATGAACTTGACCTACTTTGATTGCTAAGAAACGACCTTGACCTACTTTCGATTGCTAAGGTAAACTAGGTCGTTGATAGGGCTACACGCTGCACATCAGCTACTACTGACATGTACCAGCAGATTAACGGAAGATAGGGAGAGGGTCTGATATACCGAACGGCTCGGAGGCTCGGTAGGGAGGCGGAGGACGTGAAAAAATCTCTTAATACCAATAACCAGCAAGGTAGACTGCTGACTGATGCAGAAGAGGTGAAAAATGAATGGAGACGATACTTCAGCGAGCTACTCGATGGTAAAAATCTAGCGGCTCCCCTGCTAGCAACGGTCCACAATATAGAGATCGAGGAAGAAATAACGCTGAAAGAAGTGATAATAACAGTCAAGTCGCGGAAAGCAAACAAAGCAGCAGGAAATACAGGTATCAAGTGGCTGCACCGAATCTTAAGGTTAAGCTTTAGCGATAAGAGCATACCAGAAGACTGGAAGGTGGGAGTAATCATCCCAGTATGGAAGAAGAAGGGAGAGATTACTGACCCTAATAAATACCGCGGAATAACTCTGCTGAGTCAGTACTTGAAGGTGCTAGAGAAGATCGTCGACGGGAGAGTTAGGAAGCAGATTGCAGGGCAGCTTGCTGAAGAACAGAATGGGTTTATACCTGGGAGAAGTATGACAGATGTTATCTTCACACTTAGATAAAGAATTGAGAAGTACATCGAGTTTGATTTGGAGCTAGATGTTGGGTTTATCGACCTGATGAAGGCATATGACACAGTCCCCACAGAAATGACAATGGCTATTCTGAGATGGATAGGGGTACAGGACGCAGATGTGAAGATGATTGAAGGAATGTATGTAGGAGCGAAAAACGAGGGTGGAAACGAGCCACGGGACTACAGAAACTTTTGAAGTAAAAATTGGGCTAAGACAGAGAAGTGAGTTAAGTCCCCTGTTTTTTATTGTATTTATGGAATATCTGAGTAGGCAGATTGGCGAGTCCGACCCAATGGAGAAGCTCAAGTATGCTGACGATCTGGCGGTGATGGCGAGCAACAGAGAAGAGCTACAAGCCAGAATGGAGAAATGGAACAACCTGTGTGATGTACATGGGTTAACGGTTAGTAAAGAGAAAACAGAAGTAGTGAGCTTTACTAGAAAAGAAGATAACGAGCCTCTGAAATTTACCCTAGATGGAGTTGAGCTCACAGAAAGAAGAGAGTTTAGTTATCTGGGATCTATGGCAGCAGAAATGGTCCAATTTTTGGAAATTTTGTGGCTGATGACTTTAGAATTTCCTAAAACTTGGTGTATAGCATAATTGGGGCCCGAATAGGTCAAATCTCAAATATTCTCGAAAAATACTTAACTGCATTGATTTTATAGGCGATTGAAATTGATGATTTTGATCAGAAAGAAGAGTCAGCTGACAAATGAACACATTTTTAATTTACTTCAACCTTTTTATGTATATTAGGAAGAATTAAAAAAATCACACATGTTCTATGATGGTACTGATTTACACTATTAGATAGTTTATAAACAATTTCCCAATTAACAAACAATATTTCAAGTGTCAAAAAAATTAAAAAATCAGCTGGCGGAGCCTATTCTTGGACATTTTAAGGTCTTATAACTTTATTAAGTAACTAAGGAAATAATTAAATCGAATACTACATCCGCAAGTGAGCAGAGAGGCAGAACCTTACCTCAGAGTATGGGCCTCCTGGTTAGAGACACGTCCCTTCTGATAGAAATGGCCCTCCTACTCACTTGTGGTAGTGCCTATGCTACCTCAGCCTCGCCAGCACATATGGATAGGAGAAGGTTAACTCCGAGAATAAATCTACCTGTTGCCTTGTAGGTTGCGCCTCTTCAGGCAAAGGCTAGGAGAAGGTCAACTCCGAGAATAAATCTACCTGCTGCCTTGTAGGTTGTGCCTCTTCAGGCAAAGGCTAGGAGAAGGAAAACTCCGATATAAAACCACTACACTGGTCAACGGCGCATCCTTGGCGGAAGAGGTCTTCAGATCCAACGGCAGGACGGCGGATGAACCTGTTACAGGGTGGTAGGCACCCTGCAGTCAGAATTTTGATTGGAAGGGCGGAGGAACTCTCTGAGTCAACGGCCACCTAACATGGAAGAGACTTAGGCCCTCACTATGTATTACTACAGAAAGCAACATGGAAACAGATAATAATTTGCCCTCAACCTCCGGACCGGAGAAGAGACCTGACGACGACGAATACGGCCCAGGAATTCGAGCTGACTTTGTTTCTTGTCAATTTCTTTCCCTCATCTATTTATAGTTGATCATCACTAAACCCAATTATACAACATTGTTCGACATTTCACCCAAACCGTATAAAGAAAAGGATCGTGAAATCTATAAGAAAACTATGTTTCCAAAAGCAGAATGGTCAGCGTAATAAGTTAATCGTAGAAGACAAAATTGATTTTAATAAAGTTGATCACACTTGGTGTTTATTCAAGTTTATCAAAAATGTGTATTTCACTTTACCACAGAATATAGGAAATCAAACAGATATACAGTACAATGTTCCAAACCACACAGAAATATTTTTTTGGAATAACACAAAAAAGCATAGAGTCGATGTGCGCTCGTTGACAGAAGTCAAAGAAATACAATACGTTTAATCCACAATTACGGATGCCAAAATCCCTATAATCAAACAAATGCCCATTACTGTGAAATGAAATGTAAATAAACTCAACTTAAACTAAACTGAGCTCATATATTTGTTTTGTTAAATATAGACAGAATGATAAAGCTATATTATTTATGTACTCGAGGAATCATTTCGTATATTTTCACCGCGGGACGGAGAGGGAGGGGTGGGGATGTCTGGAACAATAATTGGGATTGAACAGAAAATCTCCCAAGGTAGCAGCATAACTGTTTTCTTTAGTGGCAGAAATACCTGTTAATGTGCGTACTATATAATTACAATTAATTTAAGTATTATGTACATCAATTCAAATCAATATTATACATTTGAAAATTATGGAAAACGTATATATGTAGGAACTTGGTAATTTGAATTATCCTAAATAGATTGATAATGGTTAACTTCAGCGACTAAACAAAAGTATGAAAATAAGTACAGTCGTACCTCTCTTATATATAAGCCGCCTTTTTGCACGGATCTATTTTTGCATTACAACAATGTTAATTATACCCCTGTTATGTATATGTTATTTCCCTGCTAACGCGTCCAGCGACTGCAAAATGTGAAATTTGCCACAGATGACCCCTTTTTGTGACTGCTGATATTAGTTCACAAACGACAAATGATCAACGCACAACACACCAAAAACCAATTGCCCCCTTGCATTTAAAGCCTAACTTATTTTCTACTCGTGAGAAGCATTCCCCACTCAGTCTCAAAGTATGCAGTCAAAGAACGAAAGCGAAGAGATTATTTTTCTTCTTTTAAGAGTCATCTGCCTAATTGAAAGCTGCTTGTCAATCACCATCAATCATATAGGAAAAATAAAACTAATTTATGTGTACAATTGTAGGTGCGTAGTTACATCAATTGATCAATTAGGATAAATAAAATGTCATGTATAACTAAACTCGACCTCTTACGTATGCATATAGAAAAAGTAACTGCGGTACGTAGTCATATTAATGCGTTTTTTAGTATGTATTCCATATTTTTTCTTATGATATTGCAGTAGTATGTATCTATAATTGAAAAGACATTTATGTATTATATGTACATACATACTTTCTTGAAGCTCGCAATTAAATATTTAAATAATTTTTTTATGTATTCAATGAAGCGCGATTTGATTTGTGAAATTTGTCCAATCATAACTAATTATTTGAAAATTATGTAATGATTGTTTAAAACTAAAATCGTCTTTATGCTACTCTCCCGGTTATACGACTGATTTTGTTGGCATTTTAGGAGTTCAACAATAGTCACTTGATGAAGAGGTTGCCCGGTTGTCTCATCCTTCCTCGCTGGGAGAAGCGCAGAACTTCGCGTGACTCAGTATTGCTTGTCTTTTCATTTCTTCGTTTAAGACTTCCATAACAGTTTTTCTACCTCAATTAATAATAATAAAATTCAAATATTAGCTGTGGTTGAAAATGGCTACATAGAGTTGTCATTTGCTACATACTGTACAGCTTTACGACTGCTTTTGCATGAGCAGATGAATTCAAGTATATAACAGCTGCAACGGAAATTATGATGATGCTACCTTGAGAGATTTTCTCAACTCACAATACGAATACGCGATGAAGCTCACCCAGAAAATGCGTGATAAAAGTGAAATATGTTGGATAATCGTGTTATTTTGATATCATATATTTGCCAAAATCAACAGTAACTAGTGTCGCCCGTAAGATTAGAAACCACAGCTATTTTTCCACAAAAATATAGTTACTCAACAAATAAATATTTATTGTGGTAACTGTATAATATATTTAATATGTTTTATGACATACAACATCAAGTGGCTCATATAACCTTTCCTTTATTCCAACACAGCATTCATTTGACGATTGAGGCATGAAGAAACAAGATTGTGGCACAATTCTTCGTTTGTTTTCTCCGCCACTCAGATTCGTTTTAGCTGTTCTTGGAATTCACCTAAGTGAGATCAGTTTCATTCCTGCAACTTTTTCCGTCAGGACCTGGAGGGACCATTCTAAAAGTGGGAGATTGTTTTGAATTACCCACTACTTTGGTAGTGTGGCACGGTGCCCCATCTTGCATGTGAAACAGAAGATGACCTTCAGATACTTTTGTGAATTTATTGTAGTGTTTTGGGGTATAAAATATACACATCCTCGTCTTTTTTAGCCCACATGCCCACCCTATAACTGAAGCTCGGTGTTTCACAGCAGATGAAGGATTCATAATAATATTAGGTTATGAGAATAGTCACTCAATTCATCAGATCCATAGAAATCTGAACGCCACACCCCGCGATTGACTAGAAGGAACATTGGCGGACTTTTGCATTAAGGCAGGCATCGCTTAAGCGAGCTGTCGATCGCCTCTACTGGTTACCTTGCAGCTGATTGGCCAGAATTTCTCGAGGGAATAAACTTTTCGTGGGACACCACCTTCATTCAGAGTGCACAAAGCAAAGTGATAGCGGATAGCGTAAATAGCTCTAAAAAGTTGGTGAGTAAAGTTCATTGGTTTTTCCTCTATAAGTGGTCAGGGATATTCCACTTCATAAATTTATGAAACAAACAAGTTCTATATGAAACAAACCTAATATCCGTGCGGGTCATTTAAAGCAAATACCGGGTCTTCCAAAGAACTTGTCTTTTTATAAACGCTAGTAACTTTTGAACAATAAGGAGTATTTAAAAACGATTTCATGCATTTTGTAGTAAACATACATAAATTTTAAATGATATGATTTTTTTGAATTTTGAATTGCAAACAGGTAGAATATATTTAATTTCAGTTAATTATGAAATTCTCTCATGAACAAGCGTACAAAACTATTGAATGCTATTTAAAAAATCAAGAAAGCTATTCAGCGGCTTCAAGAGTTTTTAATACTTTTATTGGAGGAATACGGAAACTCCTATCCAGAGCTTGAAGAGTTTATTGCTTGGCTGTGGCTTTGTAATAAAAATAATTAGAGGTCACTTGATGAAGAAGTTGTCCGGTTGTCTCATCCTTTCTCTCTGGGAGAAGCGGAGACCTCATGTGACTCAGTATTGTTTGCCGTAGCGTAACACCCTATCTCAAGTACTAATGGTTATCCTTAATTTTATTTTTTATTCAGGCGGTATAACGGAAGGCATTATAATGAGATGCAACTGTATATTAAATATGTTAGAGTTACAACAATTAAATATTTTTTGTTGGATAACTATTGTTTTGTATGGTTTCATACAGTCGCAGTCTGGATATCTCAAAGACTGGTCACTGTTTACTTATAGTAGATGTCACACGTCTGCCAGATGATAATTCAGACATTTCTGTGGCGGAGGATCTGCTCGCGAAACTTTCCACATAAAACTTCTTCACCCGCGCGTTGCACAGAAAGCAGGCGGAAATAACTATTCCCTGACTGGCGATCAGAGCGTTGATCAGGACATCGAACAGCTTCGATTTGCTCCATATATTGACCAGCGGGAGGATCCAAACCAGACCGAGAAGCAGACCAAGTTTGATGGTGACCAGAAGTGCCAGTCTGCTGCCGGAGGAGGACTGGGATTTGGACGACTTCACTCTGGCGGTCTGCTTTGTGGTTCGACAGAAGCCGACTATGGTCCAGATATAGAAGCAAACAGTGAATAGGAGGAGGAGCGCAGCCGGCACTGTCATGCCGTAGATAACGGAGGAGCCCGGCTCGAGCCAACACAATTTCCCCCTGGTGTATCTGATGGTAAAGCTGGCGAAGCACCGGTCGCAAAGACTGCTTACGAGAGATAGGGACACGACTGCGGTGGGAATGAGGTAGGCGAAAAGAGAGTACTTGAGGAGTCTCTTCCGAATGGTAGTAGCTCGTCCGGTAGGGACAGTAATGGATGAAGAGAATGCCTGCTGAGATGTGTAAGACAAACTGACACTCCAAGTGAAGACGGCCAAAGAGAAGAAATGATTAAGGGCAGCTCCGAGAGTGCAAGTGATTTCATTCATTAGTATTCCCCATAGGGAAAGCAAGTAAAAGAGAAGATTGCTCAAGAGAAGACACAGAGTCAGTTGGAGAACACAGAGCCCGGGCAGTGTGCGTAGTTGTTTGAAGTAAGAATAGGTGACAACCGTGACTAGGAGACTAATGACCGAAATGGGTATCATTATTTTATTAATCCAATCATTGATCTGGTCGAATATTGTGCGTAGGACAGTTTGCTTGGAACAAAGCCATTGGTACACTGTCCCATAAACAATCAAAATATCATCTTCAGACAACGTGCTGTGATTCCGGACCAGTTGTGCAACTATGTCTCCGGGTTCATAGTTGGAGTCCAGTATTTGATATATTGCAAATTTGCATCCCGTTCGACTTTGTAGATATCTCCTTGTGGTTGTATTTATAATTTCATCCGATCCGGATAGTCGCGCAATACGAATTATCGTGGACAAGATCGTCTGATTGGATGATTCATTGACCATTGAAGGTGTTAATCCGCCGACGCCAATTCCGACAGAGAACTGGATAGATGCCGGATAGGAGTCCTGCTCTAGGAAACGCTTTGCCTGAGTCGCAAGAAAGCTATGTAATAAAGTGTCATTTTCCGAGAGAAGATCAATTTCCAACTCGAAATACTCAAACTTTAGGTCATCCATTGTAATTTTTGCAAACAAATCATCGATGTGCACAGATCGCAAATTATGGTGCAATCGATCCACTTCGTCGCACACTGCTTCACCCAAACCAAACTCTAAGCAACGCTTAAGAACTGTGTTTATGTTAAATGAATAGATACTTTCACTGCTCACGTTGAATGCGAGAAGTTTGAATTGAACAACGCGCGAAGGAGTCAGGCAGCGTTTAAACCGAGGGTAGAAGGCTGTACCGCTTGGGCAAACGGCTCTCAAGCAAATCTCAGTCGCTGACTGCCCCCCAGTTCTTGCTATTGTAGCATTGGAGGAGCATTTGTCCGAGGCCAACCGCTGCTCGGCAACGCTGACAAAGACATCTCGGCGGGTAAAATCGACCAAAACCGCAAATGAGGGAATGGTCGAATCACCCCCTGATCGATAATAACGCTGAGTGCATGTCGTACAGGATTGGTTAAAAATTGCCGCGCAATAGGTGTTCTTGTAATGCAGGCACTTGTTCGTATATGCCACACGACAAAGCCATTTCAGCAGACTGCTGCTGGTTGCATTTGACGCTTCTCTGGTCAACTTTGGAATTACAGTCAGGTGTGAAAAAAGGCGTACCTCCGTGCGGCATCTCAAAGTGTAAATTATTTTCTTATATATCGCCTCATCTCCAAAGAGCGACTTAGCAAAAGCTATGTTGATTATTTGCAGGCAGGATAAATAGTAAAACTTTTTCTTCTCTTCAAAGGAATAGCTAGTCGTGGGACTTTTAATCTTTTTCAAAACATCTGGACTACATTCACGCATCGAAGACAGCCCGGTGTAATTCACTTCGCCACTGCACTGGGCACAAAACCGATTTCTGTAGAGAAGTTGAGAGGTCTCGCTGTACACAAAAGAGAATATTTCCTCTTCAAAAATACCCCGTGTAGTGCAGTTCTGGGCAATGGCGTTGTTGTTGTTGTACGAGGACGGACAAGTGGTGATCACGGAGAGCAGCTCTGTTCGGCCGCGTGCTCTCTCCGTCGATGTGCTCACTCGTAGGCATTCCGCCCGACTCGAATAGTTGTAGATCAGCGGCCAACTGGTATTGAGAACTGACGGACAACAGATACCGGCCGTTTTGCAGGAGAAATGCTTGGAGCAGTCCCTAAGATCGGGCTCTTCTCCCATACAGGAACGACTGTGAGTCCAGTTAAGGGAAGTGTAATCAGCCAGTACTAGTTGATTTCCTAAAATAGCGAATAAAAGGGAGGATTATAAAAACGCAGCATGGAACTATTCGTAACCCAGGGTACACACGATGCGAGTTTTTGTTGTGCGACTTTTAATGCGATTATCTGCACGAATTGTTTACATCGTGTCTAGCTGATACATAATGCGATTTTAAGCACGATTTTCAAGGTGCAATTTAAAAATTATTTTCTTAGAACTGCGTCGTTTGAAGAGAAAAAGCAAAAAGCAAACAATAAATATTATATACAAAAACAATGAATCCAAGTATTCGCATCCTGCCGAGAACTTGTGTTCAGAAATAACGTTTGGGAAAAGAGGAGTATAAATATTGACGGTGAATATACTGTACATATAAACAGCCTCAAGCTTACAGACGATTTAGTGCTAATAGAAAAGGACTTACAAAAGCTTTACATAGAGGCGAAAAATGTGGATCAAAAATCAACCAAACAAAGACAAAAGTAATGCACAACAGTATTGTTAACAAAAACCAGATCAAGATGGAAGGAAAAGTTATTGAAAAGGTTAATAACTATGTATACCATGGTCAAGGAATCTGTCCGAAGGAGTCAAACCAAGCTAACGGAATCCAAAGAGAAATTCAATTAGGATGGATGGCCTTCAGCAAATAAAAAAAAATCTTTAGGAGCAGTCTGCCAGTAAGTCTATAAACAAAAGTTTTCAATCACTGCCAACACTGGCCAACGTCTCGGAAACTTGGACTACAACAAAGAAAATGGAAAGAAAACTACAAACAACACAGATAACAATGGAACGCATAATGATCATGATTTCCCGTATAGGGATTAAGTACGAAACACAACCATAAGGGAAATCACAAAAGTTGAAGACATCATTCATAGAATAAAAATAAACAAATGGCGCTGTACAGGACACATCGGTCGAATTAGAGACAACGGTGGACAGAGGAACTGACAGTTTGGTCACCGAGAGAAGGGAGAAGAAGGAGAGGGAGACCAGCACGCAGGTGGGGCGAAGACGTGGAAACGTTGGTCGGAAAAGTCAACTGGAAAACCGCAATCCCAATGAGAGGTCGGACTGGACAAGACATGCTGAGGCCTTCGCCCTGCAGTGGTTGGGCTGACACAGGCTGATACAGATCCAGACAAGTATTAAATATAAATACATTTTAAATAAACAATGTAAATATGAAATACGAATATTAAAAATTAATATATACATATTATATAAAACAATTAATATTATACATTTATATATCTAAACCATGCAAATATTGAAAATACATATTACATTTAAATATCCAATACTAATATTAATATAAATATTACATATAAATATAATTAAGAAATTTTAAATGTAAGCATAAATATTAAAGATAAAAATAATTATTAAATAACAAATTCAGTATAACTATTAGAAGTATATTGATATGAAATTCCTGGCACACCGAGCACAGTTGCTATTTTGCTAATCGCTTTTCGTCTCTTTTCACGATTGTTACTAATTTCTTGATGGCAATCCCACAAGCCTTGCTCTTGCTTATACGTTTCGATTTACTTACTGAAATTCATTTTTTATTTAAAGAATTGCAAGAAAATAAAACAAGTTCTACTTTGTCGTGCAAATAAACCGTATGCAAAATGGCCTATAAAAATCGCACGCGATTTAACTCATTGGCGAATAGTATGAAGTATAAAAAATCGTATCGTGTGTACCCTCCTTTATATTGTCAAAACGTTTGACACCAGACCCTGCGAAACTAACTGATGTGCTTATAGCTCAGCCGAGGTATCTGGTTTTGTGCAAATGCTTGACAACAGACCCCTCAGAAATCTCGTTCAAATATTTAGTAACTTTGGTTCATCATCGACCTCATGTGCCTTTATCTGATCTTTTCAACTGATTCCCACAACAGTTTTACGATGTACATGGTATCACAATGGTAACTTACACATTTTGGTTTCTTCCACACCCGGGCAGATTTCAACCGATTCTGCTGAAAGTCAGATTCTTGACAATTTATTTGACATTTGTAACCAATTAATATGACGAGAACGAGTCTTAGGAAAGGCGGTCAAACTCGAAATTTTTGGCGCCTACTCTTGTGTGGCCAATGGCACTGTACGACTGTGAGACCTGGACTTTGAGGTCTGCTGACCTTATTCAAATACATACATTCAAGATGGCATGTTATAGAAGTGTGCTGAGGATAACCTGGACGGCCCATAGAACAAACAAGTCGGTCCTGAAAGAAATGAATATATGGTAAGAGTTCTTCTAAACATCGTCAAAAAAAAGCTGCAGTACTTCGGTTATGTGATTCGGTCATGTGATCAGGGCCCAGAACTTTTGCATCCATGCTTCTAGAAGGCAGAGTCGAGAGAAGACAAAACAGAGGTCGACCAAAATGACGTTGGAGCGATTATGTGAAGGACTACAGTAGACATAGGGATAATGCTGGGGGAGTGCACGACCATTGCGAGAGACGGAGAAGATCGACCCTGAAGGCAACGGTCTCCCAACCTTCAACCATGAGTGAAAACAACAACAAAGACACGACAAAAGCATCTGAATATTTCATCATTATTTCTACGAAATGAACAAAGTGGCTGTGTTTTCAAGATAATTAATTTAGAACAGTGAAATCAAAACTCGATGTGTGATCTTTTTCGATTCAAAATCAACCAGTACAAATTTTACACCTTGACATCATCTACTGTATGTCTTTTCCGGTGCAGCGGCTGCTGGCGATGATGGAACAGTAAATTGCATGCCACAAGATGTACATATTGTCAAATGGGCAACGGCCAATGATTGGGCTCGATTTTGTGGCCATCGCTCTCGTGTGTGATTGTTTACATTCGCAAAACATGGCGATGACACCCGGAGCCGTGCTATAGTCATATTTGATGCCCTTATTATAAGTTGTGTTTGCCTCAAGAAGGATCATATATTGAGTTTTGCTATCACTCTATTAAATCGATTGTGTTGAAATCACCATCATTGTGTTCATTTAGTAGAAATAATGAAATATCAAGTCGATTTTGGGGTAAATTAATATGTCAAATAAATTTTTAAAAATCTGAGTTTTTCATTTTAAATTATTCAGTGTTTGGTAGAGTTTTAGTGTTAAATAGTTGTGGGTATTTGAACCTTCTTGATATTAGTAATCAACAAGGACCGACGGTAGTGGGATGAGAAGTATAGGGCTTTTAGGCATCTTCAACTCACCTAAAACTAGTAACAGGGAATTCCAAAATGACGTCATAAATAGGTTCGCTAACTGGGGGTTTGGGAATTCGCATGCGTTGGTGTTATCTTGATCTTCTTATGATGTGATAGCCTCTGATTGGCTGTCCTACTTATGACGTCATTTTGGAATATGGTCAAACTCAGACAAATTTAAAGCATTGCCAAGGAAGAATTCGAAAATTGTCGTGGATCTCGCACTGATTATCATGTGCCAAATATTTTACATCGAAGTGATATTAAGGTACCATTTGTAAACAACCTTCTCACCAAATATTGTAATAGAAATCACTACTCTATATAGAATTATCCTGTATACAAAGTATAATTGTTACAGATGAAAGGCGGTGTACTTCAAAAGTATTCCTTCGAAGAATGGAACAAAGTTTTGGATGATGGAAGCGGAGGCAGGCCTCATCACATAAAGAGAACATTTGGTGACAGAAAGGTCCGGGTTATAGTTGCTGATAATTGCTACAAATCAACTTCCCACTCATCTTATACTCTGAGTTAAGCCTAGTGCTCGAAGGACAACTATAAATCCAGACAGCTACTTCGTGTCATTTCTCTAAAACACGTTTATTATTTTATTATCTTTATTATTATCTTTATTTGTCAACAGGGCTGCAACCGCATAAATCAATCTTACACCAAGAAGGAAACACGAATCAGCTGGGTTTGCCGGTCAGGGAACAAAAATAAACAGAAACACGAAATAAATCAAATAAGTGGGAGGAACGAAAAATCAAGAAATCCGTTATCTTATTAAAAACACAAAACCCTAATCCAGAGAACATAAAGTTAGCATTAAAAACTTGAGATAACGAAAACTGTGTTCAGGTCTGACAAGCAAACAAAATTACTAAACATAGAAAATACCCCTGACTGAAATGATGTGAACTGTATCAGTCAGAAATATTTCCGAACTAACCAAAGCCCTTGCAGTGGTCAGAGGTGCCAGAAGAGAGTTTCTATCTAGCTGGTATTCGAAACAAATCTATTGCTGTACCTCTATATAGTAAATTTGTCTGAAATTTGACAACGTGATTGAGGCCTGATGGATTACTTTAATGGAAGTCGCAGCAAACGTTGAGAAATGTTCTGACACGCTGACCCCCCTACTCGGTTAACAAAAGAACTGATTGAGGTCTGCAGACCTATTGAACCTTATTTTGGACCTTTTTGTCTATTTATAGAGTCCTATTTAATACTAAACTTGACAAAACGCGTTTTTCTTAACGCAATATATATGAGACGAAAAATCCATCATCAGGAATTTAAAACAGCACTGGATGGATTCATAGTTAAAATAAACATATAGTCAATGTCAACACAAAACTGGATCTATATAATCTTCAAAGGTGTGACACCTGTCGATAAGGCAATTCAGACCGCCGTCAAAACAATTTCGTTCCTAAAACTGTTTTCATTAATTTTTATTGTTTATTTCCAGTTTTGTTTTAAGTGCGACTGCTCTTTTAAATGTATTTACAGTATGATATTCGCAAGATGTTGGTTACATATCGCCTTTGGTTAGCCGAACTGTTTGGTCTTATTGTTGCATGAATGGCTACTTTTTATTCCCAAATCCGATGTATTGTTGCAGATATTCACAGTTCATTACCCACGTCATGCAAAGTAATGGGAAAATCCATAAAAAACGGGACCTCCTATTTAACCCTATCCATACAAGGGGGGGGGGGGCGATTCGGCCCCCCGGTTTTATTTTTGCTGCCGTTGTCTTTT
>JAUYWV010119149.1:0-11886 GCA_032274565.1 Nematoplana nigrocapitula
AGGCTTTTGCTATCCACCCTTCGAATGACTGGTCACAACATGCTCCATGCTTTGGTACCCATTTGAACCATTTTAGAACCCTTTGGATTAAAAATGCTGTTAGTTACGAAGGTTTGCAAATATCTCATACTATATGCTACTCTACTACCCACAAGTAGTACGTACGGCATGCTTACAGCACCGGAAAACTATAAATAATTGTTAATTGCAACAATTATGACCTCAAGTAGCATCGATCGACGTGCGTGCGAGACAGTCATCTGCATCGAAAACTGCGTTGTGAGTGTGCACGCAGACACTGTTATGTCAGTTGCTCCAACGAGCGAAGTTATTATGAAACGAGTTAATTCTGGCTGTTTGCCGGTTACCGATTGACAAAAGAACTGACGTTTTGCACAAAATATGTGCAGGTCGGCGGTTAAGGTAAGCTAAACAATCATTTCCAGATGATTTCGTATAAATGAATTAATTAATTACCCAACTTGTTTTAAATTCTTCAAACAGTAAGATCTATCGGTTTGTTTACACATATTACGACGAAAATATTACATAAATATAAGAATTATAGATAAGAAATATGTGTCACAGAAACGTGTTGGATATAATTATAGTTTCTATCTAAGTAGAAAATTCGAATTTTTTTATCTTTTGTTCCGTCAGGTTCCACTAAAACTGTCAGACAAAAGTTAAATTGTATAGGTGTATAGAACACCAAATATACAATACATCAGAGAGAACACAAAATTGATAAGTGCAACAATATCCAAAATACAATAATACTGAGCCTGAAGAGAGTTTATAACATTTTACAGATACGTCAACTGTCTGATTTGAGTATAAAGATCGAAGTAAACGATTTATTTTTATTTTAATGGGCTGAATCAAACTTAAATCAATCTTGAATATTAAAATTAATAACAAATTTAGGAACACATAAAATTCAAAAGCTTGTCATTTGAAAAAGTCTCTGTATATTCTGCGCGCAGATGCCACGCTTTATGAGATGTTTAAATCTAAATATAAATGGAGCATTGTATTTTGTAGAGTATAATAGTATTTGCTCATTCATTCATTAATTGGACGCGCCTGTCTGCTGGTCCAACTCCATTACAGACGCCATGTTGGTTAACGGGTGTTTGAAGAAATTATGAACAAATATGTCAAGGTAATAGTATTAATTTTATAGATTTGACATTATTTTACAAAAGGTATCGGAACTGAATTTGATTGTATTTAGGATGATATTTTAAACAATTCAATATACTATAGATGAAAATAAACTAGCGAAGTTTAGGTTTTGGCAGCTAAGACACTCGGTTAAAGTACTGCTGGTTTTAAACGTATACTGCGTCAGGTGGAAGAAACATTTTTGTGCTTAGAAACCGAGTCACATTAAAGCCATTTTCTTATGAATTTTGAAAATATAAATTTTGTTCGATTATTGGCCATTTTTTTAATCAATTAACTTTAAGAATTAAACAACAATGGAGTCTTTCGTTGCATTCTGTGCATGTTCAATAAGTAAATTTGTATAGTTTCTCTTTTTTGTAAATTAAAATTATAAACAAACTTTTTATCAGTTACTTAACTGTAGATAATCGACATCTCTCTGTTTTTATTGGAAAGGGGTGGATGTCTTATTCTTTCCCTTATCAGTAGCGTACGGAACATCTTGCTGTTAGATGCTCTGGACATGTGTTTCTTCACAACGTGCTGAGCTGATAGTTAGTGTGTTTAAATGAGCAACATAAGTGAGCTTAATAATTCATGCTTGGTTATCAGCGCTTCAATACTTAGTCTTATAACAATGTTGGCATACGCTTTATAAGGACAATATAACACAGACATGCAGTGGCGTGATGGGCGCAGCGACGCCATTTAAAAATGATTCACTATGCTGAATACATACAGTGGGTGAGGTCAACTTTAGATTTAAAACTTTTGTAGGTTTAAAACTTTTGGTAGTTTTAAACCTTATTTAAGAAAGTTTTAAAACTGCTGAAAGTGATAAAACTTTGTTTGAATAAAAAGATGGGTTCCAAACGACACAACTGGAATATGGAAAACCAATTAAAAACTTTTGAATGCCTAATTGAGGAATATGAAAATTTTTGAACATACAAAAAAATTAACAAAGTTAGTAAATTTTACAAAAAGATAGCACAAAAATTGAATTTTCATAATCACTTCTAGGCTTTCTTTCTAAAAGAACTTTAACAATAACGGTTAATTAAGGTATAACAACATTTAAAATAATCATTAATTTACGAGTTAATACCAATAATATTATTGTGTGTTAGATGTCTATGCATGTCTCTGTATACGCCACTGGGGGTAGGTAAACAAATAAAATACACTACTTTCTACTCACCACATCTCCACTGGTGAAACTCGCCACAAAGAGCCTCAAATTGCGGAAGATAAAGCCGGACACGAGTTTGAATTGAATCTCTAGTAAAAGCACTTCTTCTCTGAATATTCCCCCCCCTCTGTCAATGTATTATTTGCAATAGAGGTATCATGACTACTTAAAACTAAAATTGACCTCACGCTAGTTTTAATCACCAAAAGATAAAACTTTTAGATAGGCGATTTACTGTATATATAGTAAATTCTTCTAAAACTTTAAGAAACTCAGATTTAAGTCAGATTTAAAACCACAAAAAGTTTTAAGTAGGGTTTTAAAACTATCAGAAGTTTAAAATAAGTTTTAAAACTTTTGTGAGGTCAACATTTGACTTAATGAAACTTTCTTAAATCAGTTTTAAAACTTTATGAAATATTTAAATCTAAAGTTGACCTTACCCAGTATACGGAGAGAGGGAGAATTGTGTTTCCAGAGTGAGCTGTATTTCAAGACAATAAATTTCACCGGATTGCAGCTTTTAAGAGGTCGTCACACCAGATGTATTTGTTCATGCATCCACTACAGTCCTCTTTATTTAATTAACAGTTCATAGCGAACACAGTTTCGCTTTTAATTATTTTGAAAGTAACTCATCTATCCGCTGCATGTTTAACATTTCCTTTCCAAACTGGTAGATGACGTACTATATATGCGAATCTATACTTGATCCACTTAGAAAAGTCATTCTCCAGAGCATATTCGCCTCTTTACTTTTGATAATTTTAGTCTGTCATGTTTGATTATTTTGAAACTTCCGTTAATATTGAGTTATCATAAACAGGAATTTAATAAATCAATTTTTATATGGTTTTGTCGCTAAATTTATTCAACTTACAATATTTAAAAATAAAAAACATACTATTTTTTCGCATCATCTGTAACGCCTTCTACCTACTTTTTCCAACATTCATTTGTTGTTTTTCATTGTTTATAAAAAATATATTATTTATCTATATACCGTATATATATGGTAGAGTTGTCTGTGTGAGTCTGGCATCAATTTTGAACGGTTAATCCCAGAGCAAAACTAAGGTCAGATTTGGAATCAGCAGGTTCCTGTGGATGTTTTAACCTAGCTCTAAATAATTTTAAAATTTTGTTTGTGTTATAAAATGATTAGTAAAAATAAATAAATGTATCACCTACTGTATATAGTAGTAGTTGCAGTCAAACGTTTTAAGAATGCTATTACTAATATTCGATACTACAGAATTGGAAGTTTGAATTCTGTAGCAGCAGGCGACTGGTGCAATGCTACAGTAAATAAGTATATTACAGAATGCCGAAATGGAATCTGCCAGTTGTAGTATATGTATTGGATATGCTTTTTCGTTAAGTTTATTTGTTTGTTGTTTTGTTAATCAATGAAAGCGAGTAGTACGTTGATGAATTATTCTTTTCCACCAGTAGAACGCAAGTAGTGCGCCAAAAGCAGATTCATTTGAGAAATTAATTATCAGCCAAGAAGCTTTCATTCCCTCCCGGGCAACGCCGGGTATACCAGCTAGCAAATAAGTTGTTTTGAGGTAATACGATATAAATAAATTAAAATGCAAACATGTATATAACTAAATTTATGAAAGCTAAATGCCATTGGTAGTTTGTAGCTGTGATATATAAACCAAATTTTTGAAATTTAAAATATTTGCATATGCCTATTGGAGGCCCTGAAGCTGGCCGATGACCGCAATCTCTAGGATATGAGAATCAATATCTCTTTGAACCTCTACAGTTTTCAAGTACAGCAGTAATACGATTGCATTCTGCATAACCATTTAAATAAAGCGTTGAATTTACTTTGTTAGATAGGTCTGTTTGTCCGTCACGCTTATGTTCAAAGTCGATTTGAGTTAGACAATCGATATTATCGATTGCCCGACATTGTACAATATTAACCATATACCGACCGATAATATGGCTGCGCTCATTGAAAGTTTAGTTCACAATGCTGTTAGATCAATGCTGCGAATCTATTTGATTTTTCTATTAGTCCATTTATATAAGGGACTGGCGTCAATCATTTTTCCACGGCGCTACTAAGCATCCTCATATCTCTATAAGAAGAGCTGACTATCGGGAGGAAGGGAATGAAACGACTTACCGGTCCATTTTATAAAAATCTCAAATCATGTTTAAGAATTGTCAGATTCTCGGAAAGTGTGAGAACAATCGTATCTACATCGTATCTACATCCAACGATGCGTGTATGAGTCATGCAAGATCGATATATACTACTTATAGAGACAAACTGAGATTAGCGTAATGAATTGGCATCCTTTTTCTAACTTGCATATTTGGAGTGCAGCAGGGCTGCGTCCTTTAGCAACACTATAATTTATTCATTATTTAGAAAGAAAAATATGACAGATGCACTTGAATGATTCACTAGAAGAGGCAACATAGAATCGTCGACAATCTACTGTTTTGCAGATGACACAGACCTTCTGACAGAGTAGATTGAAAATATGACCGAAATTACTGAAGTCTTGAAGATTATGTAGCTCAGAGAAATGTAAAATTATTACAACAGGTAAAGAAAACAATACACCAATTTTAATAATCAAGATATTGAGAAAATACACAGACTTCTAAGATCTTCGTGCGATGATATCAGAGAATGTCACGATCGAAACAGAAGTCAATGCATTTGAGGTGAAGTACTACAGAAAAATACACGGAATCAATTGGCGAGAGAAAAAATACAAACACATACAAAGAAGTCAGGTAAAAAATATCTGCTATTCGAAATGGATGGAAACCAGAACATCTTATCGACATGATCAAGAGGTGAAAATGCAACTTCTTTGGTCATCACGCTCGGAAGAATGGTTTATCGAAAATAATCAAGCGAGAAAATGTTGAAGTCGTAAGACAGTGTGAATTTGTGCTTAAAATTCTTACACAAAAAGAAGGAGCATTGTGTATTCTAAATTGTTATCCATCTGTTGCCAAATCTGCATTATTATATAGATAATTTAACACTCAACATAATTGAATGTCAATATTTATTATTCTTATTTGTAAAAATCCCAATGAATACTGTTACATTATCAATAAAAAACGAATAAATTAACACTTATACATTGCAGATGTGAAATTAATTGCCTACAATAGACCCTCTCGTTATGCCATACATTGTTTAGTGTTAACGTTTTTAAAAGATTCAAGTTTCAGATGTTGGGTATTTTACCATGTGGGGTATAGTATGCCAATTTGTTTGTCTATGGTAACTACTGTGAATAACTGTCAATAAGAAGACGCAATTAAATTACCGGTATGACATTCCGAATTACGTCTCAGCGAAACATGACGCTGGCAGTACTGTTTCTCAACATATGGGGAATTTCAGACATGCCAACTTTACATTTGGCAGGCTTGGCGGCTCGAGCTTTCATCCTTCAGAGACTTGTATTCTGAATGCCGTCTTGCGTGATACCGCCTTCTTTTCTGCCTTCCTCTCGGTCTTCTTCCTTTGATCTTGGTATTCATAGCCATCTTCACTGGACTCCTATCACCCATTGTCTCTACACGCCTATACAAAAGTAGCCTTATCTCTTGTACGTTCTCTTTGATGCTACTTATTTCCATCTCTCTTCTGATATTCTTTAGCGTGATTTGCTTAATTTATACTGATATTTCTAATCTCTTTTGATTCTAAGATCATTTCTTCGTTCTTTTCCAGTGTCCAGGTTTCTGCTCCATATAGTCGAACAGGTCTCCCTACAGTCTTGTACAACTTAATCTTGAGTCTTCTCGTTAAGTATGATCGCAAGATACTTGTATTGCTCTACCTGGTTGTATCTGATGCTTACACTCGTCCAAGTTCTGCTGCTGACCATCACTTCAGTTTTCCCGGTGTTAACTTTCAGTCCGTTCTTCTCTGTTTCAGTCTGTCATTTCTTTTATTTTCTTTGCAGCTATGACTGCTATAGTAAATTCGTAAACAACAATTCCAATGGTATCCCACACTTAAAGTTCGCAAAACAAAAAGAAACGGGATAAGCCCTGATCCCCGTTGAATCAAGACCTTCATGGGATTTTTTTCGGTTCTATCCTACTTATTTCTTACAATTGTTTTTACCCCATGGTATGCTGTCTCTACAAGTCACACTAAGGCTTCAGGGATACCTCTTCTTCTGAGACACCAGTGCACCAGATCCCTGGGAACTCTATAGCCTACGTCTTTTCCAAATCCACAAAAGTGAAGAACAACAAGTCAGACGTACCTGGCATACAGAATCTCGAGGACATACGCGCTTGAATGCCTTGTTTTCTCGTCCCGGTTCCAATTTGCAGTTGTCGCTGAGACACTCCCAGCATTCCACAGCGTAGACAAATAGAATTTGTTTCGAACAAAGCAGGGCTATTATTAAAATGAGCGCGGTCGTCTTCAGCTGCAGAAGATGACGAAACACTGTAAACAATCGATATTGACTGACTAGAAGGGCGCGGTTAGTTGAGCCCATTTCCATTATTCGATCAAACAACTGTAACAGCTTTTCGAAGTTTGTCAACCGTTTGTGAATCGAGACGTACACATATAGGACAACTTAGCAATTATTCATATAACCTCCAATTTAAGTTTGCTGTAAGGGGTCGATGTTCCCCCGAGAGTCAAGCTAATCACCGTTACTAACACAAAATAATTACTGATCTCCGTTGGCGCTATCTTTTTAGTTTTGGTTAGCTAATTGCGTTGATTAAATTCTGGGGAAACCGGAATCCATCTCTCTCTCTGTCTTTGAGCCTCTTCCTCTGCCAAACTCCCAATTTGTCGACGACTAGTACGAGATATAACATTGTCAGTAGTATGCATTGCTTGTAGACGCTATAATAGTGAGCTTTCTATGAATCTGTTTGCCATTGGATAAACACTGACAGGGTGGTTTATGTACAGTATATTGGTAGCCTATAAAATCATTGTTTAGGGTCGACGGTAATGAAGATGGACTTGCTCTGAGGTACAACAAAATACACAAGCTGTACACTGGTTACAGAAATTAACAAAGTAAATAAAGCGCGTCCATGATTGAGTGCTGTCGGTCTTTATCACAGCCTATCGTGCCGACATTTATTAGTGAGATTTTCTGGCACGCAAAACATTTATTTCACGACATTAAACGTTATGTCAACTTCTATAAATTGTTTGAAGACTCCTTTGATACCTTTTAGTGATGTATTTCTTAGACCACTTAATTAGGGTTTTAATTAAATAAAAAATAATTTAATGCGTCTATCATGAAATTCCCTATATTTCCGGACGGATTAAAATAATTAACTTCAAATGAAATACATTTTTAGTGAATGGTTTTAAATTAATATCATTTGATTTACATTATTAAATAGTATACAGGCTGATTCAAAAACACTAATTAAATTAAAGGAAACTTACTTAACAACATTAGAGATTACCTAAACAGTAAATAATAAAAAATTATTTTCAAGTTGTGATTTCTCTAAATATAATTATGGCATCGAAATTTTTGGTAATTGTCGAAATAAATTAATGAATCAACTTCAAATTGCACAAAATAGACTACTGAAACATTTACATTACCAAAATTTCAGACATTGTACAAATGATTTGCATAAAAATCAGAAATCCCAAAAGTCTCTGGCAATTTCAATCTTACACTGTTATTGCAAATACATAGATTGTGGTAGCACAATGAAAAGGCCTCTGATGAATTTCAGTCTTATTTTATAAAAAAAAAATCTATGAATAAACTGCCCAAAGAGGTAAAATATAACAATACTCACGTAAATTGTAAAGTTTATGCAACAAAAGCTAAAATTATTAATAGAGCTTCCATTCTATGGAATAATCTCCCCGATAATTAATATATTTAAAGAAAGAAATCTATTTTAGGTAATTATTGCGAAAGATTTTATTTCCAATTTCTAACCTCGCGGAAAAACCGAGAATTTATCATTAATCATATACTCTTTGGTTGTCAGTTGGATCTTGTTGCAAGAGTCTGGCAACCTTGTGGTGGAAGAGTTTTTAATTTTATATATTTCAAGGTGAAAAGAATTTATAGTAGGTATCTGCGTATTTCTACATTTTAATAATTTTATTTTTTCGTTTATTTATTTTAAGGTGCCAAATTAATGGTACCTGTTTTTTGTATATATGTACATTTTAATATTATTTAATTTTTAAACTCTTACTAATAAAATAAATTTTCTTATTATATAAACTAACAATAGGGCGATTTATTGACTGTTTGATCTAACATAAATAACAGTATTCAATCAAAGCTTATGATCATGACAAAGATTAAATTTTAATTTAAATCATGATTCTAATATTATCTGTCCAGTGTCCATAGATATAGGAATACATTTTGCTGTTTGTTTTGCAATTTGTGTCTTGGGGCATAGCATTTGAGAATATTGAGCAAGCAAGACGCCGTTACTTACAAGAATATGAAGAAAATACCGCATTTTCATTAATAGCTTTTAGAATTTGGAGACAACCACCATATAGACAACCAGGAATTGGGCGTCCTGTGACTGCTTCTGGAGATTAAACATAACAAGAAATTAATGAAGATTCAACACTTTCAACTCGGCAGCTAGATCGACTAACTGGAATTCATCGGTCCAGTATTTCCAGGTGCATCAGTAAACATTTCTCAATGGAACAGTGAACAAACACAACCTGTGTACTATTCGACCCCTGAAACCTTCATGTGAAGTTAGAGAAGGCACAAGATAAGGCGTGCAGTTATTCTATGCTGCATGTTATTGTTAAGCATTGATGAAGTGGAAGCTTATGACATTTCTGTTGCGCTCAGCGTATTCAAGATATCTGTCACCAATTTCATTATTGCCAAATTTGAACATATCTCGTCGGAGGTTGCTTTGCTCGACAGCTCTTAAAATCAAACGAATTCCTAACACAAAAGTAAGCGTTTTGGTTAGTTGTACGGCATTTTCGCAGTCTGAAACTTTAATTTTCCATAGTTTTCCTCCATATTGTAAGTAACTATTTCGGCTTTCTGTGCATTGTATCCCAAACCTTATCTTTGTCTACCTTTCCTAATATTATTTAGGCAGTTGCGTACATATACGACAGAAGTGCGAGTCGCGCAAAAAGTTCATATTGTAAACCATGGGCGCGAAAATGACATTAAAGAGTTCGAAGATATTCCTTCAAGGTTTTAGCCCTATAGAGCTCTTTTCTCGACGTGGAAGCCTAAGTATTCAATTCGTCAATTGTCCACTGCATGTTCCAGTGACTTCGTCGGGACTTTCTGCAAACTTAAGCGCAGTTTCCTGTTTTTCTCCGCGACCCGCAGGTAAATGGTTTTCCGTACGCAAACAATCTTTTTAGCAGTGTTGGCGCTGTATTGCTTTGCGCCTTGCGGTCAAGTAGCCGTTATCCTCATCGCTGGTACACGCAAACCGTTCTTCTTCTCAATCTTTATCCTCATCCATTTCTAAATCATCGGCAATAATCTCTAAAAGATCATTTAAATCACCATTGTACATTATGTATTGTTACTTGACCCAATAAATAGTTTACGACATACACAATACAGTACATTGTAATAAAACTATGCAACAATTCATGAACAGAATTCAATTTTAGGTCGTGATTTAGAAGTGCTTATATGATAATAATGATTTCTATTCGACCATTGAGAAATTCGTTGAAAACACATCTATAAACTGGTGGATTAGTCGACGAGGTCCCACAGAATGCCCCCCCTCCCCGTGGAACGTTCTTCTCATTAGCTGTGATTTATTTCTATGAGGAGTACTACGCGGCAAAGTCTTCAAAGAAAAATCAGTCAAGAGACTAGCTCTAGCTATAGGAGAATTGAACAACAAATTGTGACATTTACGCGGGGCATGTTTGAAAGCTTCAAATCCTACCTAGATAGATACCGATTGTGTGCCAAAACTGATGGAGATCACTTTGAACAGTCCTCAAAACTTCCTTTTGTACCTGTACTATACTACCTGATACTACCTTACTACCTAGCCTGACTTTGTGTCTGTGTCTATAAATGTTCGTTATGTAACATTTATAACAGTGAACTCCATCTAAAATATAGTCTGTTGAATAATTAGCGTTTTTCGCATCACCCTGTATAATAATTGCTAGCGCATATTTATGTTGTGACATGACCGACCCCGTGGTGAGTGGAGAAAGGTTGCTTTTAGAAAAGGTCCTCTCTGGGGAGAGTTAAGATAATCAGGGGGTCTCACAAAGCTATCAGACTGAATAATTCCCCAAACGCCCAAATAGCCACAATGAAAATTTACGATCAATCAGCATATCATAGCGACTCAGTTGATAATGTCTGAAAATTGATTTCCTGTTGACCAATTTTTATTGGAATTATTTTTAATAAGGTGAATTGTTTTATGGTTTCTGCGTGTATTTTACATAAACTCCACATGTCAGCATTCATACAGGACCCACAGGTGACATAAGTACATTATGACATGATAATTATATAATTATTTGATTAAACATATAAACTATTACACTAATACAGAAAAATCGTGTAAACCAGTGCATTTGGCCCCTAAGAGGGTATTTTCAAATCTTAGGGGGTATTTTCGATTTGAAGCATATTTGTCAATGCAACATAACTTTTCAATAATGAGAGGCTGCCGCTAGGTGCTAACAAGTCTAGCCTTATTTAGAGTATACAGTATGAGAAGATATTTAGAAGGAAGAAAGCATGACCACACACACATACATGCATGACGTCGTTATACCATCCAGATACTTTATGACACAGTTAGTAGGGGGTGGGGCGTTTCGGAAAGTTTACTTCAGATGGGGGGGGGGCACGATGAAAAAATAGGTTGAGAATCACTGGTGGATACCATCAATAAATTCAAAATATAACCAATCCACATATCTTCCACAACATGCAATACAGTATATACTGACACACAAAAGTAACGCAGAAGGCTATCGTTATAGTAGTGCTTCGTTTCAAGGGACATGAGAAGCATTTTTTTAAATCATAGTTTTGGTGACAACAACAACAACAACAATTTTATTTTGGTCTTCACACAGGGAGCTACATGAAATACATAAGACTAGGGGCGTAGCCAAGGGGGGGGGTCTTGGGGGTCAAGAACCCCCGTCAGAGCTGTCGGAAATTTTGTACATCTTCTATTTGTCGGAATTTTTCTGATTTTGTCGAAAATTTTCTTGTTAAACCTTTGCAGCAGTGTGAACATGTACCTAAATAAAACTATATTAATAATCTTGTGGTGATCAAAATAAACTCCTAATAATTCTGTTTTTTCATTATTTTTTCTCAACATTTTGTCGGAAAGTTTTACTTCTACTAAATAGTTTGATCCCCCGTCAGAAAATCCTGGCTACGCGCTTGCACATGAGATACAAATAGAAACGACAACAACATTGCCAGCCTTGGGCTATTCAAGGATACCAACAATGTATCCCTTGATAACCAAATAGGCAATATTAAATGATGTTTTGC
>JAUYWV010119160.1:0-11885 GCA_032274565.1 Nematoplana nigrocapitula
TATACATATGAGTTAGGAAGCTACTGTGAAGGAAAAGTTCATATCATTTTATTTTACAATACAGCCACAAATTTAAATTGGTCTACCGGTCAATTGACCGGCATGGGAGTTCTGGTGTTAATGACTGATCATCATTTCATTCATTGTAGGATGGTAACTATATATAGATTATGACAAATCCTTTTATGGCCATTCAATTTCGCAAATAAGTTATCTAATATCCGATAATCGTTTGCAACTTTCTCTACGGTCCCCTCGGACACGAGGATGGGATCCTTGTTCCTGAATCAGAGCCTCTTCCTGTCGTGGGCCCGCAGATGGCTGTGCAGGCCGAGTTGGGAGCGCAGCTTTCCGGGGACATCGATGGCAATGGATTGTATGTGGCCTCTCGCTGATTGTTGACAACCGCTCCTTTTGCCGGCATTTTTTCAACTTTTCGTTGTCACTCCTTGATATTTCGAACGACTCGCATGTGTTTTATGGATGTGGCTCTTCAGTGGGGTCTGATGCGGTTAGCTCCTCTAAGCGTTTCGGGTTAAGTGGCAGGACTGGAGGTTACTTTTGAGGCAGTCTTTATAGCGCTTGATAGGATGACCGTGATACTTGAAGCCGATGGGAAGTTACTCGTATAGAAGACCCGCTTGCTGATTAGTCTTTGTGGAGCCCGGTCTGGTGATGTGACCGAACCAGTGAAGCTGATGACGGATGATGTTTGCTTCAATGCTAAGCATTAGTCTTTCGCTCTTCCCATGAGATGTTCAGGATCTGACGGAGGAGTTTTCGTTGGAGGAATTGCTCAAGCGTCTTCTGGTTACGACGGTACGTAGTCCAGGTTTTGCATGCATATATACTGTAACAGGATACTGATAATAACAACACGATACACAGCCAGTTTGGTTGAAGCTCGTATATACAATGTATAGGTTTGGGTTGGTGAACACGCGATGTGTGAGTCGTCCATAGGCCGCATGCGCAAGATGGAGTCAGTTTTAGATCTCCTCGTCGATGGTGCCATTGAAGGAAAAGATGCTGCCGAGGTAGGAAAAGCTAATCGCTTATTCCAAGTCATTCCAGTTGATGGAGATGGGATGTGTTACTAGTGTTGTGTAACGTGGTTGGTGATGAAGTGTTTGGGTCTTCGACCTCTTGTTGACCCTATAAGGTCAAAAGCCTCGCAAGTGGAGACCCAGATGTTGGTTATTTCTTAAAGTCGATTAATGTCATGACTTGCGGGGCAGCGCGTTATCACACATCACTGCTTGTCAGTCCGACATGACCCAAGGTCGCCTAGACTGTCAGGGGATAGAGTGGAACGTTCAGTTGTTCCACTGCTTCGTCGCCAGGTGCCCGATGAGTGTCCATGGCCTGACTGTCTTTTCGCCGTTAGTATCACCGTCAGTCGCACTGCCACAATCTTGGCCACGCAGTCCACCGTCCTACTTTTTCAGAAAACAACGTGATCTGATCAGGGTGTCCACTAAATCGGCAGAATTCACACGTATAAACTCCCGACAAACACATGAGGTGAGACAAGCGAGAGTTGACAATTTAGTACTTATTTATGTATAATCGACAGCATATCACAGAGAATTCTTTCCATATCAACACACAACCTGATCCATGTGTTCGCTGATAACTTTAGCAAACTGGGAAAGAAATGTTTCGTTTGTTCTGATGTTTTTGTGTGCACTTTTAACAGCTCATTTTATCGGCTATCTTACTGACGAGAGCTCACATTATCGTACTACATTACTGCACTGTCCGAATGTCTGACTCTATAACGTTAAGGCGCCTTAAAAACACTCTCTCGCTCTCTATCTCTATCTCTCTCGCTCTCGCTCTCTATCTCTCTCTCTCTCTCTCTCTCTCTCTCTCTCTCTCTCTCTCTCTCTCTCTCTCTCTCTTTCTTTCTCTTTAGGCGACAGGACAGTCCCTTGCTGTAGTCCCACATCGAAATTTCTCTCATTCTTATATAATCGTGAAAGGTGTTCATTTTCTTTTCGATGCTACATGAATTACCTGCATCTACGTATAGTGTCGGGGCTCTGTGCGCTCACTTAAATATGTGCCCTTGCATCTCCGTATATGCGCAGTATATGTATATCCCTCACACTTATGTTCCAGGTCAAATTTGATATTTTTTAGTTGTTTCGAATGACATGGCCTAATTGATAAGGTGTCTGCCTCTTAAGTATAGGAAATTGCGGGTTCAAGACCAATCGGGGGTTAATCCTTGGAATGTGACAACATGGAGAGCTTCCCCAAATTAATTGTCTGTCAGTCTGTCTGGTACAGTATGTGGGTTCGCTATCTACTCCTAGACTATTGGCTCCCAACCTTGGGGTAATGGGACTGCCTCTCAGGGAAAAAATATTTTTCAAGGAAATAAAAAATTTAAGCCTGGGTAAAAAACTGCACGTTACTCGGGACATTAGAAACTTTAATTTTCGATATATACTAAATTCTTATAAGCCTATTACTGCAATATAGCTCTATGTGCATGTTCTCGTTTTTGGACCAATTGACCATTGTTTGGTATAAACTTGGTTCTCCTTTTTATTTTCCGTATTCGTTTTCCTAATGCCGATTCATTACCTGAAATTGCTTGAAACTTTTTGTATATATGGACATAATAAATGCAAGCAGGCAGGTGTTGAAGCATCCTTGGATCTATAAATGTGTCTTTCTGTCGGTGAGTAGATGTTTGTCTGTACTGTCTGTCCAATTATGCTTATGTTCAAAATGACAAAATCGATTTTTTCAGTAATTTCAGATTGGTTTTAGTTGAAACTTGGTATAGTACGAAGACTATTAAAGCAATCACGCATTGAAGCATCCTTGCATTCTAGCGACGAAGTGCTCCGCCTTTTGTGCATCAGACGGAAAATTGGGATCAGGGTTTAGTCCGATGGGTTTTCTACATCTCGAAACGCGTTGTAATTATTGATTCTCCGATCTTTGTTTCGACATCTCGGGTGATCCAACACAGATTGGATGCACTTACTCTTGATATGGAAAAGTTGTCATGTATTTGAGGCATTCGTGATGATTTCTTAACTGTACACTGCTGGACGAACTGAATAATGCAATAAACAAATTTAAATCATTTTAAATTCGGGATCAGCTCGATCAGTTTATCTGCCTCTGGTTACTAGGAAAACTCATTTGTACCGTTCAATATTTCATCCTTTGTAAATGTGTAAATGTTTTCCTGAATAAATTATTATTATTATTATTATAAATAAATCGATTATAAGCTTCTTAATTGCATTATGCTGATTCCCCAATTCAAATTGCTTATTTCTAAATTAAAAGTAAAACGAAAGGTGTGCTATTTCAGTAGAGGGGCGATTCCATTCTCCTTCAGTTCTTTCTTCCCGGCTTGTTGAACTGTAATCAAATGTATAACTAACCCCCAATTCTTGCTCGGAGGACTCGGTGGTTATGTATGTACCCAACTTGAAGTGCTGTTCCGAGGGAGATGAGACTGAGGAAGTCCATAGAAAGAGACTGAGAAGAGGAGGGGAGCAGGAGAGGAGGAGAGCAAAGGCAGACTGTATGAAGCATAAATTTGATGTTCTTTATCCTCCCACCCTACTGTGCCTCCCTCGTCCGGGTAATTCCTCAACCCCCTTTCGTACCCGCTCCACCCCCCTCCTCCACCCCCCCCCCGACTAACACCTCCGACCACCACCAACGCAGCGTCACCGCGAAATTCTCAAACATTTCAGCAGAGGCAAACAATTAAAGGAAGATTTGGCGAGATCTTTCATTTAAATCGGACGCGCTGACTGCTGGCGGGAACGGATTACTTTCCATTATCTTAAATTGTCCCCTGACGCCTAGCAGTCCCGCAAAACGCCGGGCAATTTATCATCCTAACGCGTCCTCCCTCTTCTCTCCCCTTTCCAGCAGAGCCCCCGCCGCCCCCCTCCTGCGATCTACCAACCAACTCCTCTCTCCCGCTCATCCACCACTGTGCGTCTCATATTTTTCTCTTCCCCATTTCCCCAACTCTACATACTCTGCTATAGGAGCAACGCATCGTCTGAACTGAAAGTATAAATCTGATTCTCCGGCCTTCTGCCTCCCTCGCCTCGTCGTCTTCTTCTTCCACCAAGATGAAACAATTGAAGAGTTAGCTAGCCAGCTGCATTCTTCAGCACAGCAGACATTCTTCTCAATACAGGCAACAGAGAGAGGGGCTAAAAGACCGGGGGAAGGGGGGACATTGACCGGGAGCAATAAAGAAATTTGTGGTTCCACCACCACCATTCCCCGCGCCACGAATGATGCATCACTTTTTTCTTGACGATATTATATAGGGGAGGGCGCAGTAATAATCCGGCCGAAAGTGTCTGTGCATTTGTGTGTGGAGTTATGAGCAAAGTTTTCATCGCCAGATACACATGGTATGGTGTACACAGAGAGAGGGGGTGAGGATTAGGAAAACGCCTGCTGAAATTTGACTTTGTTTGGGCTATGGTTGACATAAATAACAGTACACTTCTTTTTTCACTGTAAAAATAGGCTAAGAATAAGTATGCGTGCAATTAGTCTTGACAATAAAATGTGTTCAGAAAACAAATTAAATTTCACTGAGTTAATGAAACGCTTCGCAATCGAAAGTAAAAAAGCAACTTTAAAATAAGTGCATTCTCGACCGCAGTTTGGTTTACGACTTTTTGGCCTTTACCAAGAGAATTACAACGTGACTGATTGAAGGAACTTAGAGTAGAGTTCTAAAACGACAAAATCAATGTAAAACTGAAAATATACCTTTAATAAATTGTCTTCTCCATATACTCCATGGGCCAGACCAGATTTTGGTCAAGTTCAAGGTGGCAAGTTCTATAGTTTGATTTTTTGTAAAGCTCTACATCTTTAGATAATATTTTAACATGATAGCCATTCGGCCAAAGTGGTAGCTTAGTCATAGTTATCACCCTTCAAAGACAACCATTGACCCAGATATGAAAAACATTGTTATTTGCCACTTGCTCCCTAGGCACCAAAATCTATCAAATGGAACTTCAACTGTGCCAAAATATACTACATCAATCTGAAACTTAAAAGTTTCAGTAAGTTTGCAAAATTTCATCATAAGGGTATTTTGAGTGAAAATAGTCAAAGAAAATGGGTCCGTTTTGAAATTCCAAACATGTATTTTCTCTTCTAACTTCACCATACCTTTATTCATTTGAATACATGATACACCCTTTAAATCATGAATTATCCTACTATTCTATAAAATTAACCAGAAATGTGTTTTGTATATGTATATTCAACTAAATGCCAGTTTCATGACCTTCCCCCTTAATTCATCATTTTCGGGATAAACTAAAATATCACATTTGTCACCATTAATCTTGATGTTTAATGGATGTTTGTACTTTCTTGGAGGCAGATATCACTCCTCTTATGCACTGGACTATAAAGTGATTAAAAGAGGGCACAATGGGGCAATGTATACAGGCAAACAATTGTATAATTAATAAAAAACCCGTGAAGGGTCCAAACTTGTCTCCTTTCTCTCACTCTCGCACTCTCTCTATCTCTGTCGTAAATAATGGCCGATTCGGTAAACACTCCATGGCTTATCGCTCAGCTGATTCAATGCAGTATATACGTTACAAGTTGATTGAGGAACAAAGTTTGTTTTCAGTGTGGAGTGTAATGGTTAAATAAGTATGTCATCTGCAAACACCCAAGCTAACAGACTCATTGCTTGTCTAGTCATCATCCAAACACGTCATCAAAACCGATGTACATAGTGTTCGCACAAATTTTTAGATGGCTTATTAATAATAATAGATTGCTGATTAATAATAATTACTTCATTTTTATCGAATTAGAATATATGCATTCAAAAGTGTACAAATCATACACCACGCTATTTGTCGTTCGTACGGTCGTAATTTATTATAAAAAGGAAAACCAAAATATACAGTTAAAACATATAGTTGCAGTTTGCAGTAGAATTGGTCAACAACGGGAAATACGATTTGGTCATGTACATGAATGGATCGGCAACGGAAGGCAGAATGAACGGAGGATCAGGGGCGGTGATAACCAAAGAGAAGGAAGGAGAATGGCGAGTTTTGGAAAGAATAGGAGTGGCAGCAGAAAGATGGTGTTCATCATACCAGGCAGAAATGGTTGCGATCAGCAAACCACTCGACTGGTTATTGGAAGAAGAAAACTGGAAGTCGGCAAAGATATACACGGACAGCAAGAAAGTCTCCAGAGCATAGCCGCTTCAAACTACAAGACAAAGAGTGTGATATTGTCAGAGGTGTATGGGAACATAGAGAACTTCGACAAGAAAGGGAAGTCAATTGACTACACGTGGGTACCAAGCCAATGTGGACTCTGGGGGATTGAAGAGGCCGACACCGAAGCGGTAGAAACAACAAAGCAAGATCAGAGAAGAATAGGATGGGAGATTGATGTGGCAAAAGCGAGAATCGAGAATATGAGGTAAAAGAGTATTTAAGATTAAGAAGGGATCGAAAAGAATATGGACAAAGAAGAAGCACTGAGCTTTAGAAGATTCCGAATAGGCCACTCACTCGAGCTGAAGCAATACAGGAAAAGAATTGGCACGGAACACGTGCTGCTTAGATGCCCTAAGACCGAACGGATGCATAGAGAAGGGAACATCACGAGGATGAACGATCTGGTCCAGAAACCCAAAGAAGCCCTGCGACTGGAAACATTTCCGCAGGAGCTTGTAGTCGGCAACAACAGAAAAAAATTCAACCACAAAGAAGAAAATGAAGATATCAACAAGTGCTTCGAACTGTTATTCAAATTGATCAAAACTGATATTCAAATGCCCAGCAACAGAAGAATGGAGAAGAAAGGAATGCATCATCGAATACAAAGACATCAAAGGAAAAGAAAAGGAAATCATCAGACTCATCAACCTGTTAGAAAGTGTGTGAGCTCCCCAATGATCTGTTCCTGATATACTCAAATACAACATCAACAACCCTCTCCACCAACCCCTCCCTCGCCATCGCCCTTCTGTGCCCCCCTCTGACCTCTTAATCCCCTCTACTCTCTCTCTCTTTCGAGCCTTTGCTGGTGACCCGATTTGGGCCCCAGCGACATCACACACCACCACTAATCAACCTTCAACAAACAGAAACCACAATCGCAAAATCGCCCATACAATTATGCAAAAAAAGTTCCAGAATTACAAAATCACACCAAAACTAACACAGCAGCCCATTCCCTACCCCTATCGCTAGGGCGCACCCTAATTGACTGGGGTGAGTCTGAGACCTTCGCATCATGCCGCAACGACAAACAACTCATTCTAGGCTATTCAAGGATACCAAATTATGTATGCTAGTCTGTTTCATTTTCTGATTTACTTAAACTGCAGTGTATGGGATATCAGTATAGTGCTTGTTGAAATTACATAGCTAGCGACAGGCTCTATCGGTCGAGGTACCGCGTCATTGCATAGTCGAATTTGGTTTAAGACGAAGTAATATTACTGCTTCCAACTAATTCGACCTAATCTAAGTTTACTATACAATGTATATATATATATATATATAGTGTATAGTTTCTATCTAATTGAAGTTAAATTCTAATGAAGTGTCGTGGTCGCTACAAAAGACATGTACACTACTTGTTCGATTATTTAAGACATATTGTGTATCAATGTTTTACAATGTTTACAGATAATGTATGCGATTGATTTATATTGCCATTTTCTTTAATTAGCCATAATCCATCACTGGGGCGAAATGGATCCAACTGCAATGGGAATGGCCCAGTCTCCGCCCCAGTACTACATGCCGAACTATTTAAATCAGGCGGCCTATCAGCAACCGCGTCATATAGAAACTCCCGGCCTTCCACCCGATCTTCCGAGATCTGGTGTTCTCGAACAAGGCATAATGACTACCAACGTACACTCGACTGGTATCGGTATGGCACCCTATAACGGATCAGCCGTGACGCCATTGCCGCCCGACTATATGCAGTCGATGGGTATGGGCCCCACGCCACCTGGAAACGGTGATACTACGATGATGGTGTCTGGGCAGTGGCCGCAACCCCAGGACTACCTGCCTTCGCCACCGTCGGCCGTTAATCCGGGATATTCAACGAGTTAGTTAATTGAGATTTTTATTTTTACCGTTAGCCTGATAGCAGTTTTTTTGACAACGAAAGTTTCGTCGTACAGTACTTCTTCTTCTTCTGGTTTCCCATTTGACCATTTCATTCTGTTTTAGTGCCTATCCAGGGTTCCCGCGATCCTGGAATGTCCTGGAAGCCAAAAACTGGCTGGAATGTCCTGGAAGCCAAAAACTGGCTGGAATGTCCTGAAATATTTGTACATGTCCTGGAATTTTTTATTTTGATGTTTTCTAAATTTTAGCCAGACTTTTTAGCGATCTGGTTCTGCAGATATTGCTAAGCAAAACCATTATGGTTGCAGAGAAATAGGCGTCTTTTTTGTTGCAATGCATTTCTGATTCCAAATAAGAAGAGTTTTATTTAAATCCATTTTACACTTTTAGTTGTTTGTCTCTTTTTGTTTGACATAAATTAAGACAATTAAGAAAATTTCCACCCTTCAGTTAACCTGAAAATGTCCTGGAATTATCAAACAAATGTCCTGGAATTTTAAAATCCAAAAACCACGGGAACACTTATAAGATCCATAAGGTGCACAAGTTGATAGAAGAGGAAAGCCACAAACAAGGTTTGAAGGAGTCAAAGCACTAAGAGTACAGCATGTACTGTAGGTTGCAAGCTGAACAATGGAGTCTTCTCATAGACATAAGAGAAACTATGCACAATACAACACGCTTATATATATTTGTCAAGTTGTCTGTATGTATGTGTGTTCCGAGTGAGCGGCCGGACCGTTGGTGCCAGCGACCCGAAATTTTGCATGAGTGACCCCCTCAACCCCGCGGGTAACATAGGGGGGTGAGGTCGGCCTCCGAGTTCGGGGTCGAGGTCAAGGGGTGAGGGTCGAGGTTAAACAGGCTAAAAACGGTGTGAAATGGCGATTTATTGCAGAAGGCGGCCGGACTGTTGGTGCCAGTGACCCGAAATTTGCATGGGTGACCCTCTCAGCCCTGCGGGTAATACAAAGGGGGGACGAGATTGACCTCCGAGGTTGGGGTCAAGGTCATGGTCGAGGTCAAGGAGACTAAAAACGGTGTGAAATGGCTGTTTCGGGCAGAAGGCGGCCGTACCGTTGGTGCCAGCGACCCGAAACTTTGAATGGTTGACCCCCTCAGCCTTGTGGGTAACATAGAGGAGAAAGGTCGACCTCTGAGGTCAGGGAGGCTAAAAACGGTGTGAAATGGCCGTTTCGGGCAGAAGGTGGGCGGACTGTTGGTGCTAGCGATCCAAAACTTTGATTGGGTGACCCCCTTAGCCCTGCGGGTAACATAGGAGGGGCACGGTCACCTCCGAGGTCGGGGTCGAGGTCAAGGGGTCGGGGCCGAGGTCAAGGAGACTAAAAATGGTGTGAAATGGCCGTTTCGGGCAGAAGGAAGCGGGACCGTTTGTGCCAGCGACCCGAAACTTTGCATGGGTGACTCCTTCAAACCTGCGGATAACATAGGGGCGGCGAGGACGACCTCCGAGGTCGGGGTCGAGGGGTCGGGATCAAGGTCAAGGTGGCTAGAAATGGCCGTTTCGGACAAAAAGGAGCCTCTCACAGAAAATTTCATAAAAAAGACTAAGGCAGGGTTAGGCATGTGCCCTATTCTATTGCCCAGCAACGCGGGTACCCACTGCTAGTACTGTATACTATAACAAATAAGGAGATAACCATAAAAAATACAAAAAGTAGTCCCTGAAAAAAGAGGCTTCTTTGCTTGTAATGACATCACATATAATTGCTTGTAAGCTTTCTGCTTCACACGACGAGCCTTTGCTCTTAACGCCTTTGAATCCATACAAAGCTGCCTGAAATTCTCCCGTCTTCTTTGTGAAAGGAGATTCAAGTCAAACGGAGATTTGGATGCTCCTAATTCAAAAAGAAAGACAATACTACTGAAAGCTTTGCAGTGAGTAGTGTAGGAGGACTGGGGGCCTGCATCTGATCGGAGTCAATTTCATTTACACATTCGCCTGTGGAATAAAGGAGCAAAGAAGGTTGCCTGCCTCAATTGAGGACATGCTGGGATGGGAGAAATAGCAGCAGGGAGGGAACAGGAGGAGTAAGTTCCACCGCCTATGTAGCTAGGAAACCGCTAGAGCGCCCATATCGCTTCCCACCTGTACTCATTTACCCGTGCCACCGGAGCGACGTGCGATGCGAAACACGAGACAGCTACATAAGCAAGTCGGGCAAGGAACAATTTAACCGTATGACACCAGGAGGCCGGGATGAAAGGAGGTCTATTGACTGGCAAAGATGAGAAGTGTTCAGGGAAAGGCGGAACAGATGAAAGCTGCGCACACACACTGACGAGCAAACTGCTCCTCATTACTTTATCATGCACTCGAGACTACCGCTCGATCAATACGGAACACTTTTCTATCAACTCTATTTACTTCATCATTGGCGTTGTTATTGAGCGGGTCTCAGATACGAGGCCACCGACGCGGATTCCTCTGAGAGATACATCTATCTTGGGCATAAAAAGTGTCTCAGAAGGGATCCTAAACTGTTTAATATCACAGAGGTGGACACCAGCCCTCACCCAAACGATACTCAAACTTTCTACAGCATTATGAGCCTCAGAAGGATGGCCGCAATTTAACCAAAAGGCCCAACTTTCACAGAACACCATGCCTATGCCCAAGCCTAAGACGAAGATGTCCCGAAGCCTCGTGTATTCGCACCAGCACTCAGAGTGGCCCTGAGGACACGGTGTACGTAAGAGGCCAAGCCAAGAGAGGATGATCAAGACTGAGCAGGTATTTACGACATCAAAAACATCATTTAAGATTGCCTCTTTTTTATATCTTTCAATAGCCAAGGAGATGACAAATAAATTGGTTCTCTGCTGGAAAGTGCAATTTGGACATGGATTAAAAGTCGGTCGGAGTGGAAGAGGTGGTAGATTTCTTTCGGAGAAATGCAGACAACAACACAACCCCCCCCCCCCTAATTCTCGGAAGGGAGGGGGGTGGAATTCTATGAAAGGGAGAAATGCCAACAGTCTCGGAAGCGTTCACAGACTACATACAACTGGTGGCAAATATCACGGGCATTGGATCCGCGCCGCCAGCTCGATAACTTTGCCTCTGTGCAATCCACACCCCCCACCCTCCTTCCACCTTTAAGGAAAGCCGCCAGGCTAACACACCGCTTCAGACGATGTCCGGACAAGTTTTTTGTTGGCTGGCAGAAGCACAACCACTACTAGACTGGTGAATGTTACATTTCCACACCACCATTAATAACCGAAGTCGATTTTGCACTGCACAGCATAAGAACATCATCGATGTTAGGTACATTGCCAGGGGCTCAATGAACTGCGTTGGAAGCGGGTAGCCGCAATAGCGGAACCCCAAGCCTAGTTGCACCTTAAAGCAGAAGTATTAAGTAAGCTGTTGATTATCAGTAGGGCGTCGCAGTGTTCTAACTAATTATTCCAGTTCATATGAGGCAAAATTCAAGAAAACAGGAATAGGCTGGTCAAAATAATAATCATTCTATAATGTCTAATAGTAGTTGTTTCCCCTATAAAATGGATTTCGTAATGATATTTTCATTTTATGCGGGAGTGAAAAGTAACATCGACATTTAAATTCCAGAATAAGAAAAGTATACTTTTCACTCCCGGCGGGAGCGAAAACTACTTTTCACTCCCGTTACTTTGAAAACAATATTTGAATAATGTAATCAACATTTATTTTTAAAATTGACGTAATAAACTCGCTTAACAAGT
>JAUYWV010119171.1:0-11883 GCA_032274565.1 Nematoplana nigrocapitula
GGAGGAGATGCCTCAATTTACAGTTTTAATGCTTTCAGTATTATCTGTAACTTGTCAATATAATAATAATAATAATACGTCAAAATCACACATATTTGTTTACTGCACTTTGCTCAAATAGTCTAAAAACAGTATCGAAAGACAGAAATATACTGTAGCTTATAGGACAACAGAACTATGGTCTATGATGTTTCCAATCCAACGTGTCTTTAAGAACGATATTTCATATGATCAGTTACAATGCAAAATCAGATTTTTTTATTTGACTTTATGGTTTACTTTTGGCAAATCACGAGTCAAATTTCAACTATGCGGAAGTGCCTAATTAAAAGTGTTTCCCACCTACTTACAAAACCCCTTTTTCTTCTATCAACAGGACTGAACAAAGAAGGTGAGTTTATTCAACTCTTCGTCCACTTTTGAATTCTGTATAGTTTTGCTGTGTAGTTCACGTCTGTCAGTTAGATGAACACTGTTGTCAATGGTAACGCGGCTCACCTCGCGTTCTTCTGCTTCTTTCAGTATTTGCACTGTGTGTATTATTCATAGTTGAGCAGTTGGAACTCGCGCTAGTAATATGAGATCACTTGCATTCTTTATTAATTTGCGCGCTAGTCTTTAGCATATCTAGCTTGCAACCATAGATTTTATTAGTTCCGCTGAACTTGAATTTTTCAGATCTGTCTCTCTTGGTTGATACTGCATGATTGCAGATTTTGGAAACACTCAATGCACTGTGAATGACAGCAAGTGCAATTAATTGAACTATAACTGGGGTAGAGATGCACATTCAGGAAAACGAATTAGAAAAAGGAAAATAAAAATCAGACCAATGTAGAACATTAGACATTTGTAATTGCGACCGGTTTTGCTTATATGTACATTGTAAGCATTATTCATACAATTTCAGAAGTGGAGAATAAACGAACGATGAGTTAAACAAACAAACGCTAGGTTACATACAGATTAACAATCACTTAAAAACAGACAGAAGCAACATTATTTGCCAGAGAAGTGTTCAGAGATGGGAGCAGTCTTTAATGTAAATCGCCTCCCGAATTGCCATTTGCGACGAAAGACAAAAACTTGTGTGGAAAAACGTCGACTATTTTGATATTCATATTATTGAAACTATCTATTCTGCCTTGGAGTAAACAAAGATTTTCTCCTTCCGACAGTTTCAAATTCTCAATTACAAAATTAACATTACATAATAACGCAGAGTGCGCAACAACGTGAAAGACTTCTGAAATAAAATATTCTGTGGCTACAGCCATTGAATGTCACATTCTTGGTCGTTCATGTATGACATTTTCTGGTCAGCGGTTTTACGATCGTCGAAATCTTTGTTCAGATGTTTAATATCTATATCTTTTCTTATTTTTTACAATTGTCACGCAACCGTTAAACAATCGTACTACAAGCGATTAACTTTTTGAAAAACGATTGGCGAGGTACGATACCTTGATTTACTAAAACACTAGCAGTGGTTCCCTGCAAACCGTGTCCACTGTATGTTGTTGAATCAGGCAGCTTGTAAAGTGACTGATTTAAGTCAACCACATGGTCACTTGAAACAATTCATAGAATTCATTTCCATTTTTTTCTGTCTTCGATTTTATGAATATATTATAATTCTCTCCATCCTTCGTGACGTCTTCCAAACACAAATCTTTGACCTATGATACTCGTATGAGATCGTGTAACGCAACGACAGTTGTAGCTTCTTTTGTTATCATCTTACTTTCTGTACGCAAAAAGTTCTCAACTTTATCGAATAACAACAGAGGATTTTTGCGTTTTATACTGTGTTTCTCTGGTGTATAGCCAATCCATTGGCAATACACAATTGTTGACTTTTAAGTTGTGATACAGATTAAGTATTTGATTAGGATAAAAAAAAACCACCGAGTTGAAGCGACGTAGTTTTCTTGATAATGCTGTAAAAAATCCAACGCACTCATTGGGCATTCCTTCCTTCCACTTTTCCAAAATCAAATGACAGTTTTGCTGCACCTCCAATATACGGTAGTTCCTTTAAATTTCTAGCGATATAAAGTTTCTCATTGAATTATAGTATTATCTGTTTTTTATTTACATTTTTTCATTAGTGACATATTGCAAAATAAAACGTTCATTAAGCATAATAACATTATTGGTAGATATAAATAGTGGATGTGGGTGACCAATAGAAATGTCTTCCTTTGCCAGCTGTTCTTGTGGGTGTCCCAATAGAAATGTCTTCCCCTGCCAGCTGTTCATGTGGGTGTACCAATAGAAATATGTTCCTATGCCAGCTGTTCTTGTGGATGTACCGATAGAAATGTCTTCCTCTGCCAGCTGTTCATGTGGGTGTACCAATATAAATGTCTTCCTATGCCAGCTGTTCTTGTGGGTGTACCAATAGAAATATGCTCTTATGCCAGCTGTTCTTGTGGGTGTACCAATAGAAATGTCTTCCTGTGCCAGCTGTTCTTGTGGGTGTACCAATAGAAATGTCTTCCCCTGCCAGCTGTTCTTGTGGGTGTACCAGTAGAAATGTCTTCCTGTACCACCTACTTCTGTCGTCACATCCTTTCACTACTGCCCTTAAATTTTTACCATTTTAATCCGATAAGTCAGTGATTTCTCTTGTTCACATTTTTTCTGTTCACGAATTTTATGGGTTTTTTTCAAATTCATTTTATAATTTTGCAATCATATTTTAATAATTGTTTTATACAGTTTTATATCGAAGAATCCTTTATTAGGCACATTTTGGCGTAAATGAAAATGGCGAGAAGTTAATATTTGTGTACATTGCTTGGTTTTAATTTGTTTATGTCCTGTTCGGTATAAACATTTTGTTATAAATAATTACCAACTTTTGTATTTTTTCTAGACGAAAAGGATGCCCAAGACCCCATACAACGTGCACTTAAAATTGAACTTAGGCGCCTGAAAAGCAACCTGGATGAAATGCACGAACATATCCAAAAGCAAAAGCCGAAAGAGTAAGCTCAGACTTTGTGTAATAAAGTGTGTTTGTTTAAATGGGTGTTTACAAATTGCAAAGATGTATTTGTAACTCATTAGATTGTTAATTAGATCTGAAACAAAGATATCATACTTTCACCTATAGCGAGATTAGACAAGACTGCAATACTGTCATGTTTCATGGCACCAGGCGAAAAATGATTCTGATTGGTTGATTTGCATTTTTTGTTGCAAAATAACATTAGCAATTATTATTACTAGGTTTAAATTGAGTAATATACAGTAATTGCATATGTGATTTTGTAATAAAAATTGTTACTAATTTTAATTTAAAATCCAAGAAAATATTTTCTCTGCCACGCTGTGATCAGACGGGTAGGTTTCATATTAATATAAACTATACGTAGAATACTACTAGATTATCAGAGCATATTTGACAAAGATTTATTACGCTAATCCCTATATTTTCAGACGCGATCATTTCCCTTACGTTTTCAACGATCTCGAACCGTACAGCGATACCGCTATTGTTGAAAAGGTTGTAAAGAAGGTACGTGGATACATTATTCTCTGAATTGCAGCTCGTTTACACTCCAGGTGCGTTTTCAGAATCCTGCCGCCGATAAAGAAATATTTTTTTGATTTCGCAGAGTTTCAGCGGTGGCGAGCCAGTGAGTAGAGATGCACACACAAAGTGAAAATTCTTGGAATAAGTTCCGAAGATCAAATGTATGACTACGATGGATAGAAATAGAAGTACCTGAATTAATTGATATACAACAAATCATATTAGGCAGTGTAAAAAACACGCGTAATAGCATGTGCAAGTCGTCAGATTTCACGTCTTAAAGCCCGATTTCTCAAGAAGTGTACAGCATGACGGCCTTCTGATGCACCCGTATCAAGAGGCAGTCGATCGAGATGGGTCATTGTCCTTCCCTGGCCGCGACGAAAAGGTCCTGTTTGCTACCAGAGGAGAACCTGCTGTACTGGTTGCCGACAGTAGTCTTCCGACCTTATGAGGCGCCCTGCCAGCCGGAGTCTCTGCTGTAGGCGAAGTTGACTGGGTGGAGTTAACCTCGATCGTTCGTACAAATCTGATGCAAATTGACCAGCTCGAACGACTTCGTCATCGTCCACGTGTTTGCGCTGTAGAGTAAAATCGTTTCAATCACTGCTTTGAACAGTTCAGATCGCAATGAGTCCGACACGGCCTCTGATTTTAGCACAGGATAGAGTTTCTTGAGTGCGTTCCACGCAAGTACCAGAATGAGCTAGTATAATGCTCCAAGCAACACAATTGAATTAGAATTTTAAAGCTCAAAAAGTTAGTTTTGCTTTACAATTCCAAATTTACTGATTATGTCTTTCTCTGTGTTCGCTATCGCCTCTTAGACCATCAATCGGAGAGAGCTGAGATTTGTCATTTTTTGAATATTCATCCCTATTGGGTTTCGTTTTACAGTAGGGTCTGTTTTGGCCCTTTAACGACTACATGAACTATACGTCACTACTTTTATACCTGTTGTTGGTATGCGATCTTAGTGAAATTTTGTGGAGATAAAGTATACCTTACGTCGCAGTGAAACCACTACTGACCACAGTCATATTCCCATTATTGATTTATTGATCGAATTCTTTTAACGCATTTTACGTAAAATCTCTAAATTTCCATTACTGATTCGAACAAAAGTTTCCACATTTCTATATTACTTTATCGTAAAGCTCACTACAGAATTCCATAACAATCGATCATTCCTAACAACGAAGAATCAGTTATTTTAAAATTATTCATTAATTTGTTAACTAATAAATATACGAGAAGACTTGGAAATTTAATCACATTGAAATTATAAAGTTGACATAAGGATTGTATTTCGCGAAAAAATGCCAAGAAAAGACACAAAGCACTGCTCGCCTTAAAATCAACCGCGCGACAACATCCCGTGAACGTGACTGCGAAACCTTCGCACAGCGCACTACCTGTTGTCAAACGCTGCACGGAATCTCAACGCCGCGCCGATGAAAAATGCGCGCTGCCCGTCATTAAACAACTGCCATGGGAGTCATAGGTTCCGTTTAAAGTGTCTTTTTAGGTACTTTTTAAGACAGCCAGATCTCTACGTCATTTTATACCTGTTATTGATATGCGATCTGTAATGCTGCTATGGACATGCTGACAACAACAACAGCATTCGATTTGAACATTTATTGCAAGTGATATTTCTTTGCTTACATTCCGAGCTAGCGAACGCGGTTAATATATCTGCCTACTTTCAGGCACCGGCCATTCCCAAGGCCGGTTACATCAGCCGTGTGACGGCTAGCGGACTCTGCGATCCTTGGGAAGACCTCAAAATGGACTCGACAATTTTACCGCCTCTTATACAGCGCAGACCAAAAACAGTACCCGGTCGTATGAAGAGGTTTGATGACATTTTCTTGTTTAAACAATAGGAACACGCGGATAATTATTCTTGACGCTAATTGCGATTCCTATGACTTTATTATTATTATTATTATTATTAAACAATTTAGCCACACAAATCTGTACAAAAGTACACCCAGGGTGGTGTGGAAATCCTTTGAAAAGTACGAAAAATTGTTAAAGAAGAGTTAACGGCTAGAACTAACAAAAAGAACTGTTTTTAAATGCTTTTTAAACAATGAAAAGTCAGTTATATTTTTTAAAACACACGGAAGATTGTTCCAAATTTGAGGTCCTGCAAAGGCGAATCCTTCGCTTGCCGCCTTGACCTTAGCGATGGGTTGATTGAGTCGCACTGCCGCGTGGGAACGAAGACTGAGTGATTATGAGCTGTGCCATCCCTGTCAGTAACCCCAGAAGCCACCCCCCATCGTCGGGTATTTAAAATCGCTTACTCACATCACACCTAAGTTGTATATGACGTTGCCATAGAAACTGCAGGAGAGCCAAACGTCTAATAGGGAACTCATCGTTCAGGACTTTTTTGGCAGTATTTTTTATTCATCCGCACATGGCCTTTTGTTTGACAAATCTTGATGATAAACACAAACTCGATTCTCCCAGCCTGATGGAGCTTCCAACACTTTCCTTACCTATTCTCCGCGATAAAGCTTAATATGTTTGTTCTACTATGGCACTCTTCATGGGACTTTTCTGTACCTCGCAGAATTTCATGTTATTGGCTTGTTATCTTCGTATTGACAGTTTTCGTGTTTACAGTGTAACATCATAACGGTGCGACTTCCAAACACACTTTCAGGCGAAAACCTGCACACAGTTTATTTACTAGGAAAAACAGAGCATGTACAAATATGTAGTTCGACTATTAAAGTCAATATGACATCGTGCCATCGACTGACCAGTAGACGATTTTTACCACGAATGAGCCGTAAATCACGTGTAGCTAAAAGCCTTTTCTAGGGTGAGCAGATATTTACTATTAATTACTCGCATAATGTAACGTAATGGGAAAATCAATAAAATTAAAAAGGAAACTATTTAAATGCAATGACCGATCAAAAGTCCCAAAACTGCTGTCCTTTAGATAATGTTTACCTCTTTCAGTGGATATAAATTTATGTGAATATATTGACGAATGACGGCGAGCTCGTAAATTTTAAATTTACCCAGACAAATGTATGATCAGTGTCATGTGACATTGTCACATGCTGAACCCAGTTGCCAACTCGCCCAAACAGTACTATCGATACTGCTCATGCATTATCCACTGCAGGTGTCTCTGGCTTAGTGGGAGAGAGGGCGCAGATAAACTAGATAAAGTCGTTATCGGAAAAACTTTTTTATTATTTAAGGCATACTGCTATAAGTTATGTATTATTGTAGCTCTCATCCAGGCGCACATTTTAATAAATTTTTTATTCATATCTGTGTTATATTTCATGTAGTTTTGCCTCTTTGAGATTACGTGAATTTGCATTGAAATCAATAGTTAAACCATTTTTTATACCACTTATAATCTATTTAAAGTCTTTGGCCCTTGGACATACATATCAATGGATAGCATAATGCCACACATAACCGTAGAATGTGTTGAAAACTGTCAATGGAAAATTTTCAAATCTTTGGATTTGATTAATCTCAAATTATATGCAAGCCCTCGAGGACAGGCTATTGTTTTAATAGAATCATTGCACAGAAGCGCATATAAAGCAACTGAAGTACAGCATGAAGTTATGTCAATAGCATTGCCAGTAATTTGTAACTTTAGACACATCTTTCGATGTCTGTGATGCGCTAAACTGCAAAATATTAAATTGATGAGGCAGATGTACATACTCAGAGAAGACATCTGTCAAACCAAAGAGAAATGGTTATCACAAGGCAGGCGTGGCAGCGGTTCATAGAGCTGTCGTCTGATTTGTGTGGAAGACGTCTATCGTTGGTGCTGAGAGGAATAAACTAATCAACCTGTTTGAGACCAGTGCTGTCGTATGGCTCAGAGGCGGATGAAGGAGTGTTGAGGAGGGCAGAGAGGAGGTCGATGGTGGGGAAGATTTGCGGAGCAAAGTTGACTGACAGGGTGAGTAGTGGAGAGCTGATGGAGAAAATTTGCCAAATTAATGAGCTGATATTTGTAAAGTGCAGCACTAATATTGTTAATGTAGTTTAGCAGATGTTTTCCCAGCTGTGCTTCGCTGATGCATAATTCAAATGTTCCATTATCTAATTGCTATTGCGTAGAAAGAAATAACCCTGAACACAACGATGGATGCATGGCAACCTCAAAACAAGGCTTTATATATGACAGTTTCACACGTTCATCCCAGTCAGTACTTGGAATCATTTGAAAGTCAATCAACCATTTGCTATTGTATGACACATTTTGTCCAGACACACACAGACTAAAAGAATACATCCACTATTATGGAGCAAAACAATCGAGTAGCAAACCAATGTCTGGAAGGAAAGAAACACAGATCATCGTTACACTATTCGTCGAAAACAATTCATCTAGAATCTAGATGTACCGGCGGTTTCATAAATTATGATTTTTTATATCGATCACTTAACGTAAAAATATTTCGGACACAAATCAAAAGAAGAAGTATTGTAGTTCTTCGACATTGTTTTATTTAAAAAAATGTTTCATGTCTTAACCAGAAAGACTACAGTCCGATTGGTAAGTGACCCAGTGTGGCGACTAGGAAAATTAGTAGTAACGAACAAAAATGTGTTTTTTAATTGCGAAAAAGTTGAAACAGGCTATGACTAAAAACACACAGCACTGAAAGCTCTAAAAATAAGAGTGGAGCAACAAGAATAAACTAGAGTAAAAAGAAATAAGCTGGAGCACTCACAAAGTTTGCCGCTAAACCACACACAATAATATCGTCCGTTCGTGCAGAAGGTAGTCCCCGTCCGAATCAGGGCCTGGTCTCGTGCACTATTCGCTGCTGTGTCTCCACTTCTACTCTCGCTCACTGCCTCACACCATATAATAATTGACAAACGAATTCTTTGTCCCTTTTGTACTGCTCCAGGACACAACAACTACACTCAACAAAACCAGCACGACTAACAGACAACCATCTGAGTGATTAACTGAACACAACTCATCCAATTCAGCAAAACAAAACCTAGTGCAACGCAACCTAACACAAATGAACTATATAGATTACGACCAGTCAGAATCAATCAGCTGGTGACATTTCGCTTACATGAAGCATTTCCAAGACAAATGGCAAATTTGAATTAACATCAATCCAATCCGAAAGAGCCTTCCGCCTTACTGGCACAGAGAAAAAATATCATTTAAAACAAAAGAACAAACCGGTCCATACGTAGTAGATTTATCAAATGGAAAATGTCTAAAAACATGGGACAGTTTTAGGAAATATTTCGCACCTACTTCCCTTAAAGATTTTTAAAGATTTTCAAATTGTCTCAAGTTTTTTAAAACATTTTCCACTTGATAGATCTATTATTGTAGGCTACTGGTTTGTTATTTTGTTTTAAATTATAATTTTTTTCTCGGTATATGTATGTTAATTCAAATTTATTATTTTGTCTTGGAAATGCGAAATATGTTTACTTTTATAAATAAAAAATGTGGAAGAACTGCTTCGTCTTATTATTTGTGCCCAAAATAGTTGACATTTCTCACTAATCTCATCCTAAACCTTAAAATCTGGCGCTATTTGGTATCATACGAAAGCTGGAAACATGCTTTATTCGACGGAAATTCTAGAACCGACATTACATGTGGCAGGGGTGTAGCCATGATTTGGTCATGTGTGGGGGGGATAATTTAATATTGTTTTCTAGGAATTATTATTTTATTATTAATTTTTTCTTTATTTACCCCCAAGGGGGGATATATCCCCTTATCCCCCCCCCCCTTTGGCTACGCACTTGACATGTAGCTATCTGGTTAGATCTACACTTTATAGAGTGAAAAACAGCGATATAGACACACCAGTTGGCTTTCTACTCAAATGGGCATAAAATGAAACTAAAATTGAGCACTCGCGAAAACAATAATGTTGTCTAAACAATAGCAGTTTTAGAAAACGATTTAGCTCCATGCGATTTGCATTGCATATGATATTTTGCTCACAATTGTCTTGGTAAAATTGAATTTTGCGCGCTCGCAGTCATTGTTCAATATATTTATTCAAACAATTTTATATCCAGTGAAAGATGAGAACATTATCTAACTAAAAGGCAGCAGTGTCGGAACTTTTCTATCGGTCATTGAATTTCAACAGTCAGACCCACCCAGCCGTCCGTCTTTTTCCATCGCCCGTCATTTAATCAAATGTCCACAGCGGCTTCAAGTCGATAACAAAGTCCTTCTCCATCATCAGTTACGCCGCAATTATTCCGTTTTCAGTGTTTTATAGCTTTTCTGGGTCATTCGTCACACTAGCAAGTTCATTAGTCATTTTGAAGTCATGCATTTGTGTAGTTATCCAGACCGTAGGTAAGCATTTTCAACCTTGGCTGGGACTATTTGGAATTGGCCCAAAAGAGTTGGGATAGAACGTCGGACAGCCTATGCTATCGTGAAGAGAGCTACAGCCCGTGACGGTATAATAGACATCGCACGGGGAGGGGACAATGAAATGAGGCACGCTTTGAGAGATATAATTCTTGCCCACCCCGCATTTACATTGATGCAGATCAATAACGAATTTCGTCCAGGTCTACCAAAGAAGCCCCATAACAGCCGTACAGTGTTAGCTGATACCCTGGTAGCATGCCTTTTATTTATTAAGAAATTATAAGATAATCCTGTGGAGAGGAATACCGACAGAATGAAGCAACGTCGGCGAGACGACTACGCAGGATGACTTTTACACGAAGCTCCTTTCATTGACAAAGCAGGAGTTAACCTGTTTACCAAAAGGACCCGCGGACAAGCTCCAAGAGGTTGGCGAGCGGTGCGAACGGTCAATTCAAGAAAAGGCCCAGATTTTACGTTCGCATTTGCGATTAGTAATCAGCGCGGGCTTATTTATCATGATAACTTTGAAGGTGGCATGCGAGGTCCCCGTTACGCTACAACGTTGGAATCTATTTTGCGCGCAATTGGGGGTGGAAACCCAGGCTACGTGCTTTTCGACAACGTCTCATCGCACGCCCACGGTCTTCTACCTCCAGGTCAACATCAAGGACCAAATCTTCCTGACCATCACTCTGTAAGAGCGCCATCCCCATACTTCCCAATGCTTTCTTTCGTGGAGCATGCATTCAGTTCTTTCAATGCTGAATTAAAACGGATCCTTGAAGAAAGTCACCGCCAGCTAATCCATATGGTTCACGGAGAACGCATGGCAAGTTCGGCGCAGCAGGCAGAGATGGCTATCCATGTCGTTACTCCCCAAAGGTGTACCAATTGGTTCAGACGCACGCAAATTCCTTCCTACCAGTCTGCCTGGCATTAGAAAATATACAGATGTGACTAACAAACATCTAGACTACACACGGTTTGTCTGTTCCATTTTATAGATTGAATAAATTAAAATTTTGGATTTACTTTGGTCTTTTTCCTTAATATCCAGGGTTCCTGGAGTATCCTGTATAATATAAGGAGACGCTAGATGCATGACTTTCAATGACTAATGAACTTGCTAAGACGCATTTGATCCTGCTAATGCACATAAGCTTCGCTCACTCCTGCAGATTTCAATCGAATTTATTATTGATCTGGCTATTGTGACTAATGACCCGGAAAGCTATAGAAGCCCTAATAATCATTGAGATTAAAGCCGAACATTTGCCTACAAAAGGAAACTACAGTTTATTTTGTTTTACCGTGGGGATTTTTATTTGTGCTGCGTTTTTTATTTTTTTTATTTTGTTATTGTATCGCGGCAAATATTTCTTTTCAATTTGCTGCCTGTTGTTCTGTTGTAATCCGATCGGATCAATTAAACCATTGAACTGTATTCATTAACGTTGATCCATTCTATCGATCTATCGGGTGTTCTGCTTTGTCAAGCAGGTTCACGTTTTATGGCATCCATTTTCTCTACCCCGTTCGATTTTCTGCTTTTTGTTTTAGATTCTTATATTTAATGTGTATTTAATTCTACTAACATGCCTTTTATGGCATTCCTCGTCCATGTTTTCCACGAAATCATCCTTCGATGATTGTTTTCATTAAGTTATATTTTCTTAAGATGTGACCTATCCAGTTCTTCTTCCGTTTCAATATAGCCTGAAACAAATGACGTCATTTTTATCTCTTCTAATACTTCTTCGTTGGTTTTCTGATCCTGCCATGATATCTTCTGCATTCGTCTCCATATCCACATTTTGAACGCTTCTATCTTTTTCGTATATCACTTTCTTGGAGTGTCCATGTTTTTGATCCAGAAAGGGCTACACTCCATATTATTGATTTGACAATTTTCTTCTTAGTTTCTATGTTTAACCCTTTGGTGAGCAATTCT
>JAUYWV010119182.1:0-11883 GCA_032274565.1 Nematoplana nigrocapitula
CAAAGATACGCGAAACGTCCTGTATTTTACAATTACATTTAGTACCCAACAAAAGACTCTTTTTATTATTCATTATTATTATTGATTTTCTCTGTCCAATTATTCCAAGTACGAATCGCAATCGCAGTAAATTTCAATTTAGACCTCGAATTCTCTAAAAAGCAGATGGGCAGCTGTCATGTATAGAGGTATCAATGATAGAAGAAATAAATAGCATGGTAGCAGTCGAGCGGCAGACTATATACAGGAGAGACTCAAAGACAAGCTTCAGTAGTTCATTAATGCACCGTCATATTTCCCTATGAACATTTTGTGCAAATTATATGTTGTTCTTCTTATACTTGAGTTTTAGATGCACGTCCACGATGATGAAATCTAGCAGGGCCACCTACGTGAACTGAATTGATTTTTATACTAGGCAAATTGGCTAACAATGAACACAAATATTCCCATCGACAAAGGCTGGGCTTGGGTGATTTGTTTTGGTAAATTCCCAATTGTCAACTGGCCTTGTTTCACGTGCGAAACCTCTGACTTGAATGAATGATGTCGTTCTTTTTTTTCTAGCCGGATTTATGCTCAGCATTTTCTACGCCTTTATAACGCGGACCTATGGAATAATTTTCATCGAATACGAGGATCTCTACCGAGAGAAATGTGTCGAAGACATCTCGTGGATAGCTAGTGTTATGTTTATTTGTTTTCTAGAGATGGGTAAGCCGACCAATTATTGTGTTTTGTTTAAAATGAAAATGAAAGAAAAAACCATGGACACTGTAAAATTCAGCAAATTTTAGGTGCATCGGAACAGGTTCGGCTGGTCAGGCACTTGCTGTATCAATAGTTTCGTGAGCAGTCAAGAGTTAGGAAGAGTTATCATTAGTCGAGTTGTGTCTGAGGCCGCACAGACACCAAAACGCGGCGATGCACACTAATGCGATAGATACACAGACACAAGAATACACCATAGGAACACCTTGTACACGCGTAGTAGCAAACAATAGGAGAGACAAGTCGAGGCACCGAAATTATGAAACCGCCATGACAGACTTAATGGTCGGTGGGTTGATCGTCGAGGACCAATAGAGTGGCCCGCAAGAAGTCCAGATCTCACTCCATGCGATTATTTCTGTTGGACATAACTCAGATCATTGTTTTCTTTAAAAAACAATCATCCTTATGTAACTTTGGACAAATTGAGACCTCAATAATTGAAAAGAAGATTTCATAATATTCCGTTAAAAATGTTTGGAGAGTCTATGAGAAATTTTGAGAAGAGGAGTCAGCAGTGTCTTGATTCAGAAGATGTTGTGTTTGAAAAACTTTTCTCTATTTTGATTAGTTAAAATATTTTTATTGATTACAGTGTTAATTAAGATTTCTATACTAAAACTTTTGGAACACTCGGCATTTTGGAGATCTACTAGCATGACTACGCAGTTGGTTTAGAAATTTTAAAATTAATTTACTCGTAGAAGGTCACAAATGTGACTGCATTAGTTCGATACAAATATCTTTACTACTTGATTTAAAGTTGACTATTTAGAGCATATCCATCTCTACTGTGTCACTTCGACTATGATAGTATTGCAATAGTTTTTTAAACTTGTTGATTTAGATTACCAAATACGGGAATGAAATAGAAATCCTTTATTTTATTGAGTATACCACGGAATAATTAATTTACGGTTTAATCGAATCGTAATATTTCCCCCAGGTCCTTTCTTTGGCGTCTTGTGCAACACGATTGAAGTACGAAAAATCGCCTGTGTGGGCGGAGTTCTTGGAGCGCTGGGATACATCAGTTCCGCCTTTGTCTATCAATTCGAATGGCTATACCTGACCAATGGCGTTTTAGTCGGTATGACCAAAAGAGCTTAACTTGCTCCGTATAAAAGTTTTAAGTTGATATATAACATACATACCCTATATATTGTATAGTTAAGCATCTGGCAAATTATTTTGCACTTTGAATTAATTTCGATTGACACGATAGGTCTGCATTGTCCTTTGATCATTGTAAGATTGAAAAACACTGTACTGTAGTCGCCTTTTAATTCAAATTTAAATTCAGTTTCAATTTAGCATAGAAACGAGTTCATATTTACTGATATGTTTAATCGCTTTGTAATATTGTCAACCGAGTGAAGCGACAATGCATGCGCGTAGCCATTGTTATGGATGTGGAAGAGGGCTCCGTCAGAGTGACCACGACATCAGAAGCAGGAGTCATTGTCATGGATGTGGATGTGGAGGAGGGCTCCGTCAGACTGACCACGACATCAGTAGCAAGAGTCCTGGTCTTGGATTTGGAGGAGGGCGCCGTCTACGTGACCATGACATCAGAAGCAGGAGTCATTGTCATGGATGAGGAGGAGATGACCGTCTGCGTGACCACGACATCAGAAGCAGGGGTTATTGTCCTAGGTGTGGAGGAGGGCACCATCTGCGTGATCACGACATCAGCAGAAGGAGTCATTGTCCTAGGTGTGGAGGAGGGCACCATCTGCGTGATCACGACATCAGAAGCAGAAGTCATTGTCCTAGGTGAGGAGGAGAGCTGAGAGATCATAAAATAGCGATTGGTAGATAGAATTTGCCTCTTCTTTAACTATTTCCGCTTCTTTGCTTTTCTTTCCTTCATACCCAGATTTCTTTTCCATTTTTCGCTTATCTCAAATTAGGGATAAAGGAAATAAATGTTGTTTTCTCTAGTTATAATCGTATTAAAGGGCTCAAATCATAGATGTGGTGCCTATTTTGGAATGTATATGTCGCCATTGGCCACTGCGTAGTATAGCGTATATGTAGCTACTCTCCAGCCATGCCCATTCGAAAACTAGGGTAACAGTTTCTGGGCAAGGTTTAGTACCAGCTGCTCAACGTAAAATATCATTATTTATTGGTAAATTTCTTGCTTTATTGCCAGAATGATTGTCGTTGCACCCATAGAGTATTTCTACTCTATGGTTGCACCCTCTTCCAATCGTTCCGGTCTTCACATTCTCGTTTTTACGATATCCGTAAAAGAGCCCAACAGGCTGTCTTCTGTACAATATCTTTTGTCAATCTTTTCTATGACGAACGCATTTCTTTTTGTTTCCAACTGATGCTGTGCAGTCGCATGCACCATTTCATCCAAAAGCTTTGATTTTCTTTTCAATACATTTGAGTGACATTCCAACCCTTACAGTCGTACAACAATACGACCAAATCACCCTCATTTTATACTTCATTGTTGTTGACCTCGTGCGATGGGGGAGGGGGCTACACCTATACATTGCGATGCCTCTTCTTGTATTCCTCCTAGAAGCCGGTCAAGGGAGCACATCCGCGCCTCATCCCCACGGAGACAAGAGAGAGAAAGAGATGAAAGAAGAGAAAAAATGAGAAAGAGCAAAATAAAATTAGAGGGAGAGGAGAGTAGAGAAACGAGAGGGTGTAAAATTGAGGAAAGAGGAAGAGAGCGAAACATTAGGAGGCCGCAGATAATTCAGCACTTTGCCTGTCGGAGCAGGACACCTCCGCCATGAGAAGGTGGCTGTATGGGGCCCTCTTTTATTATTCTTCATCGTGTTTATATTCGATTTCCACAGAGTATTAAGTTTAGCCATGAGGCTGACTGGTCTGCAGTACCGGTCCGCTCGACTGTGCTTCGCGATACATTTTGGTATTAAAATATTTTTCGAATAGTGAGTATCTGACGTCTGAGATTTTATTGTATTTTTTCATTTTCAGGCCTCTGTCTAGCAACTACCCATATCTCCAGTGTCGTGATGATAAACCAATATTTCAGTCGTCGCCGTGGCCTTGCCGTGGGCATTGTGATGTGTGGAGATGGAATTGGTGCCTTTCTGGGACCGCCGCTGTTAAGCTATTTGCTCAAAGAGTACGGCGTACGTCATGCTCAGATAATCTTCGGTGCACTCTTCTTCCACATCTGTGTGTTCGGATGTCTTCTCCGACCATTGAACTTCTATTCGAAAAGTTCTGTCATGACTGGAGCATACAGTAGGGTGTCTGGAGGTGAGGAGACACGGAGTTTGACGACGATGAGAATCCAGGACAGTGATACAGTGAAGAACAACAACAAAACACGAGTATATAACAGGTATTGGTTTGTAGAAAAAATCAATACCACCGTGCTCCGAAATCCCTTTTTTTACATCTTCGGTTTGACACTGGGCTGTATCGGCTCGGGCGGTCCGATGTCTTTTTATTTGATCCCCAACATCGCCAAGGACATCTCAATGACATCCGAGCAGACAATCCTCGTCCTATTTGTCCAGGGAATTCCCGATGTTGTCGGTCGAATAGCCGCCGGACTGCTCAATGACGCGCCTCGAATTAATAGTTCCTATCTGCTTGCCGGCATGTCCGTTATCCAGGGCGTCGGGTTCTTTCTCGTCTCATTCGTCCAGTCGTTCGCCATGGTGACAACGAGTGCAGTAGTCATAGCTTTATCGTTCGGGTTTTATTCGACACTCTATTCACCGATTCTCATAGATACTGTCGGTTTAGAAAATCTTGCTTCCGGTGTCGGATATGGACTGGCCTTGGAGGGCATTGTATTTATGACAGTGCCACCATTACTGGGTACGTATTCTTTTGAAGTAATATCACACTTAATGAATCGATAGAGTGATGTTTTCAATAATAACAATTATGCAACATCCTACAATGCCTTCAGTCGAAAAAAAACACAATTATTACAAATAAGAATTTGTGTTATCACCAACTTCAACTCAATCTACAAATAGGGGCATAAATTGAAATATGCAAAAACAATTGAAAGTTTACAATAATGGATTAGTCATGGAATCACGTTCACGGCAGCAATTGATCTGAGTATAAATAATGGTTAAAGTTCAAATTCAAATTGAAAAGAACCTGTTTCCAAATTAACAATACGGTGTCACATGTTGATCCCAGTCACCAACTCGCCTGGTCAGCACTTTTAATCATTTGAAAGACAATTATGCTATTTTATGACATTTTTCTCCAGACACACGTAAACAACAGAATGAACACTTCGAAATAGGAAATCTGTTCAAGGAAGGAACACAGATCATCGTTATAGTAAGACGGCCAGAGAACTGTTGAATGTAACCAGCTTCAACCACACGTCAAATTTTAAAATCATTACATTTATAAATAATGCGACTCGAATGAAATTCATTGGAATGACTATAAGTCCATAATATATAAGATATACCATAAGACATTGTTAGAATTATGATTTCGTCCGCTCTTTTGTGTTCCTCATTATGGAAACTCAGTTTTCTATTTGTTTCATCAACATGGTAATCATTCTAATCGTTACAATCAGTGGCGCAACCAGAAAATCCTGGATGGGGGGGGGGTCCAGGTAAAAAAGGCGCATTTACCCCATATATAGGCGCGGACGCGGGGGGAGCACATTAACCCCTAAGAAAAATTTGGGGCCTTCTGCGTCTTCTTCATAATTCTGACCTTTCTTCCTTTTTCATTTTTTTCATCCTCTGCGCTTTCTTCCCATTTATGCCCCTTCTGCGTTTCTCCTTTTTTGAGCCCTCTGCGCCTTTATACTATTAATGCTACTTCTCTCTTTCTCCTAATTTTCTGCTATTATAAGAACGTTTTGGATTTTTATACTCATTTATGACCTGTCAACGTCTCCTTCGCTACATGAGCAATCTTGTAACATCCTTGCAGAATGCGAATATCAGCGTTGCTATGAATAAAGCCAATGAGGTCACGAAAACACGTAGACACGGTTGCATAAAGTTGGCTTGCGAATCCAAAGCAAATGACTGAGTCAGCCATTGCTCCTCCACATACTTTTCCTAGTCAGTGTGGTCGGCAAATTTGTTGCGATAACATGGTCGCAGAAGCTCCAGAGGCGTAGTACAAACGAACTGTGGCCATACATTCTTTGACCATGTACCATAGTCAGTGAAATGAAAAGTCGGTTCGAAAAGGTACAACTAATTGCTACTGTTGGAGCTTTTTCCTATAACCTGTCTTGATGAAAGGTGGGTGGGAAGCAAAGTTGAAAGAGTTTGCACGTCTCACAACGACGATATCCCCTTACCATGATAAACAAATTGAAAATATAACAGCAGTAACAGAAGAGAAAAAGAGTAGAAATGTATATGATCAAGACACGAGGATAGCTAAGATATTTATAGCTAGAATTATAGTACTCTTTCCTTTGAATATTGCAAAATGAATAATTCCAATGGAGCAGAACGCAACAGCGGTCCAAGGGGACTATCCCTCCCCTGAGATTATGGCGCCCTTTTACTATACTGGTCCCCAGTACAATTTTATTATCGAAAAGAGCTCCCTGACTAAAATTGCCACGTTTTATTCAGTGCGATAACTTTACGAGGTGTGTCATAAGACTTTCAGAACTGGGGTCACAAAATTATAGAAATGGGAAGTTTCCTCTTCAAAGTAATCCCCCTCGAGTCTAACACACTTTTTCGTCTTTCTTGGCCACGCCTCCATGCACTTCTGAAAGAATTCTTCCGGGATTCTCCGCAGTTCCGTCGTCACGGTCCTCTTGGTGGCTTCGATGTCTAAAATCGCTTCCCTAATGACCCCCTTGAGCTCGACGATGTCCTGACACACCAGGGTGCGCAGCATTCGAACAGTCAGACGACGATCGCCACGCACCACCTGCCTCACACCAGTGTTATCCTCAGTCCTGCACGTAGGCCTTCCTCTCCTGGAGTCGTTTTCCACGTCTTCGCGTCCCTCTTTGAAGCTCTTGTGCCACTCCGTGTGATTTGTTTCCATATCCCCAAGCTCAAGGGGACCCATTTTCTCGATGTGGAAGCCATCAAGATGGCGGTGAACACGGAGCTGCGGAGAATCCAGGGAGCATTTTTACAGAAGTGCATGGAGGCGTGTCGGAGCAAGATGGAAAAGTACGTTAGACTCGAGGGGGATTACATCGAAGATGAAACTTGCAGTTTGTATAAATGTTTTGTAATGAATCTTTTGTGACCCCATTCATGTGGAACTTTTTTTGACACACCTCGTATTATGGAAAGAGGCGCCATGAGTAAAAATGCCTCGTTTTATCCGTAAAGCTTTAATATAGAAAAGAGCGCCCTGAATGAAATTCCCTTGTTTTATCTAGTATAACTTTATTATCGAAAGGGGCGCCATGACTGAACAAGCCTCGTTTTATCCAGTACAACTTTATTATCGAAATAGGCGCCATGAGTGAAATTATATCTTATTATTTAGTTATCTAGTACAACTCAATTATATAGAGGGGCGCCATGAGTGAAATTGCCTCGTTCTATCTGGTACAGCATTATTATCGAAATAGGCGCCCTGAGTGAAATTGTATTGTTTTATCTAGTACAACTACAGTATATTATCGAAATAGTCGCCATGAGTGAGCTTGCCTCGTTGTATCCAGTACAACTTTATTATAGAAATAGGCGCCATGAGTAAAGTTGTCTTGTTTTATCTAGTACTGTACATCTTCTGCGGTGCCCCTACCGCCGCCCAATGACTACGAAACTGAAGGTTATGGTTGAGGTACAACTGTATTATCGAAATAGGCGCCCAGTATAATGAAATATGCGACAAAATCTCTAGGGGGGCCCGGACCCCCCGGTTGCGCCACTGACAATTAATATGGCATTAAAACAAGTTTAAATTTTTATAATTTGGGATAATTAAAAAACAAGATTTAAATTATAAAATCGAGAAGGCTTCTTATAAGAGGGGTTATCCAAAAGTGGAATGTAAGGGCAAGGCCGTAGACAAGTGGGGTGCTTTAGCAAATAAATAGACAAACTGTTATAAGTCATGTTAGGAGTATACTCTTACAAAGTCGTATCTATATTTTTTCATTATATGACATTGTAACTTTTTGTAATGGCGCATTTTAAAAGTCAGCACCCACAGATTATGAAACTTGGGCTACGGCCCTGAAGGGGCACACAGTATGTGTTTCGAAGGAATAGCAAAATCAAGTGAATTTTCTTAAAAAATGGAACTGCAGGTCTGCATAAAGCTTTGTTTGAGACAGAAAGTTTAAGAAGAGACCACTTGATTTATTAGGAAATTTCATCATCTAGCTGTCAGGACTACAAATGTTTACGTCACGAAGAAACAAACCCGCTGTTGCATTAAATTTTGTTCTGACAAATTGAAAAGAATAGAAGTTCTGATGGCAATTCGAGTGGACAGATTTTCAAATGACTAAATTTTGGACCCTCGGAGGATTTTCAAATACGCACATCAAAAAGGGATAGACTTCTCGGATAATACACATTTTTATTTTTATTATTGTGGTTTATTTGACAGAATTCACTGTGAAGCTAAGAAATCACTCATTTGCTGCAACATACATTAATGTCTTGTTTTTCTGCAGATAGCTGACTTTCGAGAGGCCAACTTTTCCGCTACCATTACTTACATCGATCTTTTCTGTCTTGACCACCTCTCTATATTTTTCTTTAACCTTTTTACTCCACTGATTCTATTGTTAATCCATTTTTGTCTATCAGGCACATATGCACAGATGCCCATACATATTGCTTTGTTTTTAATTGCAAATTTAAATGATACACTGCTTAAGGGTTTTTGAGGAACTAACTTTCTATTGCTAGAACAGCAAAAAGAGAATGCCGCTATGCTGCCGTCTATATGCCAGGACTTTGACTCGGCCCTCTGATTGATTGATTTTGTGGTTCTAAAATAACTAGCTGGTTGCCTGGGAAGAAATGAAAAAAAACAGTTTTATTTAATGTCCGTCTAGAGTTCTTACTGGTAATGGCCTCATTAACCGTTAGCTCAAAATCAGAATTGCAACTCTCCAGAATGGTAAAACGATCGTTAAATTTGTCACGGGATGCAGCACAATCCACATTGATGTTCAGTCATTCTTTGGCCCAGGTGGCGTTTTGTGCGAACCGCCGAACGGGGCCAAACGTGAACCCAAGCTCTTTTCAGAAGGCCTCCCACAGGGCTCGGTTCTCTCTCCAACTCTCTGGTTGATCTACGTGGACGACCTCTTGCATGGAGCCCCCACTCACTGTCTCTTTTCTATCTCGCATACCCAGACGACTACACGTTCGGGGCTCAAGTGACGTCAGTGTGACACTGTGAACTGGCTCTCCAACCGGGGCAGCAAACTGGCATGTCGAGTGGTGCAGGAGATGGAAAGTTGAATTCAACAATTCCAAGTCTGTGGTATCCTCCCATACCCTCGACCCTCGTGAGATCAATGGGAAGGTGACCCCGCGTATTATGCTCGGCGACACTCAAGCACCTTTTGAACTTCAACACGTATCCTTGGTGTAACCCTTGATCGCCTGGTCAATTTCAGTCATCGAGCCAAACTAACTCGGCATAAACTTCAGGGGAGAGTCAACACCTTGAGATGCCTTCACCCAGTCCACTGCCCTGTACGGGGCATCGTACGCTAACAATGGCATCAAACTCCAACAGAGAACTCCTTGAGGTCCCACACCGTAGCGCAGCACGACTCATTACGGGATACTGCCGTTCTACCCATATACCTTCTCTTCGAAAGGAAGCTAACCTTCCCTCCCTGTCAGCACGAGCTTCTGCAGACGCGGCTGCCCGTCGAAAGCGAGCACTACGTTATCGTTAAGCTACCCCTATCAAACTACTTTAGCGGGTAAAACAGTACCCCAGCGATTCAAAGCACATGGAAGACCAGGACAAATCAGAAGAATGAAGTACGTTTGCCACTCTTCGATACCCTCTCCAGACGGCAGCGCGGCGTCCTCCTTCCATACTGATGCCGTCGCCTGCCTTCAAGGGCTACAGGCGGATTTGGCCATACCAGACATAGAGAGTCTCCATGGAGTTCGAGTCCTCACCGACTACCAGTCCCTCCTCATAAGACTAGATGTAGGCCCCAGCCAACAGACAGACACTACCTACATATGGATATATGGCGTTGCCTGATTGCAATAAAACAACACGCAAGAAGTTATGCTTCAATGGGTGCCGAGTCACTACGACCTACCCGGCACGAAGAAGCGAAAATGGGAGAGGTCACTTGGGTGGCTAGTAACATAACACTGCTGTAAACATTCATTTAAAACGGCGATGGCGACCTGCCTCCTTTTGGCGGGAAGGTCAAAGTTGGCTGAGCTGATCCATAAAGTCGTCTGGCTGTTCACCTCCACGCGGGGCGCGCTGGGGTCCCTGTACGGTCATGAAGAGACTCACGCCAGCTGATGGGACGCCAACGAACAAAGGCGCATGGGTGTAAGGGTGCACCCACAGAGAGTATATACTCTCTGTGGGTGAACCTACAAATCCGCCCACGCAATGGCACGAGACGCGGGCGTCCCTCACCATGTAGAGGGGGACTATTGCATCCCCTACATGACAGCGAACTGCCTTCGAGTCTGGGCACAAGGCAAGACAAGACGAAGAAGCGGATAGGAAGGCCAGAGCCGCCACTGCCAGACTCGCCCTCTGAGAGGACGCCCCGGTTTACGAAACGGATCACCACTCTGCTACTCACAGGGTCTTCTAAAGAGCAGGTTTCAGAAGGCCAAACTTAAGTTCCATCCGAATGGAAGAGGACATCGCACTAGTTCAGCTCCGCACGGACCGAGCACTCTCCTCTTAGAGAGTATCTCCACCGCATAGAGGGAATGGAGTCCCCCTTGTGCCCCGACTGTAACGGTGCTCCTCAAGATCTCCCAAATCTCATACTGGAGTGCCCTACCCACGCGGCAAGTCTCGGCTCCGGCACCTCGGAACGGAAACCACTTGGCCAAGGTCGGGTGGGTCGATACAAGGGTTCTGAACTATCCTCAAGGGTTCGGGACGCTGACACGCCCTCCCATCTGTGAATGAACAACAACAACAAATGTAGGTCGTATCTGAATCTCTCTGACAGATTAACTTGGAGACCACGTTGGTATTGATCATCTTCGGGGTTGCCTCTTTGTTGTTGAAATAAGACCACACCTTTATGGTTGCGTCAGCAATCCAAATTTGTTTGTCTGCTTTGAGTGCAATCCGTTTTACTTTTGCCAGTGATCAGGACGGAAAGTCAAAAAGGAATAGTAAAGTATGAAAAATTGAATTTTCTAATCTACTTTACTATTCTTGGCTTTTAGATGCTTAATGTTGCCATAAATTTGTCAAACGAGTACCAATATTTCCTGATCTTTTAATATTTCGTTTAAAACATAATGAAATATTATTTAAAACAACAGTCATTTTATGAGCTCATTGAACTATAGTAAGTCTTTTCCTGATTGTGTTTAGGAGAACAATAATCACTGGTATTGTTTATCCCTATAGGTTACCTGCGTGACAGCACCGGGTCGTGGGTGTGGTCGTACAGACTGATGGGTATCCTGTCCATAGTTGGCGCGAGTCTCCTGCTTCCCTATCAGATCCATAAAATGGCCGTCAATAGGAGGGGGAACAGACATCATCTCTGCCCAGACCAACCTGACAATAACGAAGCTGAAATAGAAGACGCAGAGAGGAGAGGAGACGCAGACTTATTCTCCTAATCTTCAATCAGATGCTCAACCGATTAGTAAGTTTCACTTTAATAAAATTGGTATTTTTTGTTTTTATACGCGTGTCATACCCAAATTAGAATTAGAGTTCTTCTGGTAGGGATTAAAAATCTGGCAGCTAGTTTATTATATTTTATCTCTAACGAAAGAAATGTTAAAAAGAAAAAATAGTATAATGTGAGGCCCTGTCTGACGTGAGACACATCTTGTTGGAGTGCAAAGACATTGAGGAGGCCAACTGGAGACGCAAAATATGGGGCCTGTTCCCAACGGCAGAGCAAGTGTTCGAAAAGGGCTCTCTTCTGCTGGAGTTCATTGGCAGGTTGCCGGCGAGGCTCCTCGCCCCGACATG
>JAUYWV010119193.1:0-11881 GCA_032274565.1 Nematoplana nigrocapitula
TGCTTCATCTTTCCTTTGGCGAGCCATTCCTTTATTTATCAAGTGCTGTTCTTGCATACGGACAACACTTTCTGGAACAGGGGCTGGCCAATTTTTGAAGGTTTCGCATTTTGTGCACAATTCCTTCTTGGGATTGTGAATTGACACATTTAAACCATCGAATACTTCTCGGTATATTGCATATGAATCACAGTCAGGTCCCTCATGTTCAACATAAAGACGGTGGCACATCTTGATTGTGTAATAGGCAGGAAGACGATGTGATTCTTGCCGGGCGTAGTGTGATGGCAAAAGAGGCAGACTCTTAACATGAGATTCCATTCGATAACGTTCTTCCGTGAAATCCACAGCTTGAGGATGAGATGTTTTCCACGCAAGTCTTGGTTTGCTATCCCAGAAGCACCTTGCTTTTTTAAAACTGAGCGCACCATTTTTGAGAAATGATCAACGTATCCAAGAAGAATGTTTGACAAACTGGCACTTTTTCGCCATTCTGTAAGAAATGGTGTTCAATGGAAGATGCCCTGCGGCTGACATCGTTCTTCGTGACTTTTATTGCTGTTCGTGTATTTGTATCAATTGAAAACTGTTTTTCTCTTTAGTTTTCATGCTCTAATCTGGTAAAAAGATTTAGACTTTCTACTCGTAGTAAAAGGTAGTCGAGGCAGTGAAAACTTTGTACTAATTTTCTTGCATCTGGATGGTTCAAAATTTGAAATTTTCTACGCATGCTTAGAACAAAAGTTGTTGTAGGAATCAGGCGGCACTCCCGTCAGAGGAGCCAGAGCTCCCGCAGGTACGAAGCCACCGCCACGTGATCCTCCGTCAGCACAGACAAAGGCGGGGCCACCGCCCCAAACACGCGCAGTCGTGGGTTTAGGTAAGCGCGGCATACCTGGAGCCAGTGCTCCAGGGTCTGCTCATCCTCTCTACAGTGTGGACAAATCGGATTGGGTTGGTATGCTGCTAACACCATACAGTGCCCGCTCCTGAGTCGCGCAATCAGCGTCTCGGCTTGTTGTTGTTGTTGTTGTTGTACAGCAGGTCTCGTCAGGGGAGCCGGGACTCCCTCAGATACGAGTCCATCGACACGGATTCCTCTGAGAGGCCGTGCCGGTAGATACATCTAACTTGGGCATACAAAGTGTCTCAGAAGGGATGCTAAACCGTTTAATATCACGAAATTTTGCATTGCTGCAACAATAACGTATGTCCGATTTTGATATCCAGTCGCATCCGAAAACGCAATAACCTCCTTGACACCTTCCTGGTCTGTCCCTCGCAGAAATTGCAGCACACAAATGGCAACCTCGTCAGGCCTTTTTCCACCATACTCTTCTGAACGCTTGGCTTCGCCGCCTACAACATCCTTTCCTGCAACAGTTTAACCATTTCCGATAACGACCCCTCCATGTCTCCTTCCTCGCTTCTGGCCACTAACTCTCTGTACTTCTCCCAATTAGCTCTCTTCCACGCCCACGTATGCAATCTCCCTCTCTCAGCTCTCCACATGCACCTCGCCACTACTTCCAGAGACGCCAGTGAGACACCAGGAGTGGATACCTTCCCTTTCCGCCTGTCGAGACAGGTCACTTCCCCGTATTCATCACTCTATTAAATTCTCCCTAAACCACTTCCAGCTTGTCTGTCATTCCCGTAAACGGGGCATTATCGACTCTTCTTTCGCCCTCCCTTTCAATGCTGGGGCGGCGGTACCATAGAGAAAGAATGGGCGGTACACATTGGGGATGATCGATAAATGCACTACAAAAACGGTTTTAAATATGTCTCCTACCCACCTTTACATTTATAGCTTTGCGCCAACTGAGTCACTAACTGTGGCCTGTTTTATAGGGTAACTAATATTAACAAGCAACACACTTGTTGTTAAGTTGGGTTTCATAGATTAACCTACAGTACAACAAGCAACAAACAATAAGTTCTATAACTTCATACCCCACATGTCTTTGTTCTGCTACAGTCGACGCGCTGTTAAGTATTGGTTTTTTATTGTGCGGTATTTCCCTAGGGAATATGTAGTAGTAACAATTGCATTGAGGTACTGTAAATTTTCTAGAGTGAAAATTTTCACAAGCACGTTGATGTGGATAGCAGTGACAGGGACAATGACGGGATTCAATGGTGGAAATCTTAAATCGTAGCGATAGTGATTTGGAGGTTTTGAACTAGAGAAGAAACATCGAAAACGTGCCCATTAGGAGAGAAGAATCAACGTGACGTGTTATCCGAGCGATCCTATGCGAAAGATTCAGACTGAACGGTGACCAGCTGAATCAGTTGGAAAATCACTTAGGTAACCAACTGGCTCATTTAGCAAAATTATTCTGCTTCGTGTGATCAGTGGCATGGCCACCAAGTTTTGAGCGGTTCGGTTAACAAAAGGGTGAGGGGGGCCGGTGATCCTTCCTCAGAAATTGTTTCAGAAAATTCAAAATATAGACTCACAACTATGTTTAGAGAGTTATACGGTAAAAGAATTCAAATAAAGTACAACAATTACAACAGATCTACGATACATTGCATTAGTAATAATCGTGAAGGGCATTATGGCATGACAGTGTTAAAACTTTGCAAATGTGCTCTGGCAAGCATCACTTTAATCCACATAATCATTGAGGATGACCTTCAAGTCCAGCTGGTCAGTCGTTTCGATGTGGTAGTGAAGGAGTAGGAGATAATTGAGCATTGCTTGACCCGTTGTGCTTCGTAAGGAAGAGTTTACACGGCAGAGAGAACTGAAGGACCGCTCTGTGGATGAGTTTGTGGCTGGAATGATCAAGAGCAGCTGCAGTACAGCAGACTTCGCCAACCAGGGAACGCTGCTGGGCTGCAGAGAGTGAAAGCAATGCTGACTTCACAGTCTCTATGGACGGAGAATCTGTGGTATACGATTTGTAAAGCTGATGCAGTGTTCCAAGCTTAGCAAAGAGGTTATATTCTTGGGAGTCATCACCGAAGAACTTGCAGATTGCTTCTGCCATGTCAGCTGAGTTTTCACCGGCACATGTCTTCATCGGCAACTGCTCCACATTGAACAACAACCTTTTAGCACTTCCTAGTTGAAACGCTCTTGAATGGTGGCCACAGCATGATCTAGAGCCTCGAAATACTTGTACCGGTAGTCATCCGTGGGTGAAGATGGGAAATAGCAGGCTCCATCGCCAACTTGCAAACGAGATTGAGTCTTGAGCTTGCGAGGCAGGGAAGGCTCACCCAAACCCAGCAATTACCGTGACTGCTCAACTTTCTCTCAGAAGGCATCAAAGCTGGTGTCACTTCGTAAACCTTTCATTGTTTCCACAACCAGCATTACAATAGAGTGACCTTCAACATTGGACAGCTTGGGCTGTTGAAGGGTCTGTAACAACTTGTCGGTGTGACGGAAAATTAGCTCTGAGAAATGGATTGCAAACAGGATCTTGTGACCTTGCATGACGGGGTGAACACCATGGATACGGGGTCGAGCTTTCATCTTAGTGTCCGATGTCTTGCTGACAACAGTCTCCCATAGTGTCAAAAGATTCTTATAATTGGTCAGGATGCTGGCCAACGATGCATCACGCTCAGTCCACCGAGTTGGATGGGCACAGTGTTCTAAGAGCCTGTGAGGCTTATTGTTGAGAAAATCAAACTATACATTTGCCCCCAAGTAGTCCGGTTGAAACCCACTCTGGTTCTATCATGTTATGCACTACACTAGAATATATCGTCAAGTCATTTTATGATATGGTATGTTGCATGGAAAAGAACAATAAAGCTGAATGAAGCTGAAACTTTAATTGCTGACGACGCTTACCTAGCGACAAAGTGAAGCTATTTTCAAATTTTTAGTGTCTATATTTAATTTCAGTGAAAGCTCCACTCTGCATGCACTAATGACGGTAAATGACAGATTCAACACTTACCGAGGGAGTCATGATATCGATGAGTTGTTTCAGCAGGCACTATAGACACCTCCAAACTGATTGTTTGAGGGAGAGACATGGGAGGGAGAGAGAGAGAGAGAGATGTTTGTAAAAAAAACTACTGAACAAATAATGTAGGCTATACAGTATGCCGTCTATATATGACTCCATTTGTGCTAGAATGAGATGGTGTTCGAGTGGAGAAGACTCAAATATTACCGTCAAAACGGCGATCTATAGGATGTCCACAAAGTCAGTAGAGAATTTCAATGAATTTATTAACAATCCAACTAAAGTTAAATAGTGCATGCTGAAATGTTTACATAATATCAGGTAAATAGTAAAGTTTTTTTATTCAGATCATCAATAAAGCTCCATAAGAGCATATATTGTTAACTTAGGCCTGATCATTGAAAAGTGCAAGGAATTCTCAGCACCGGTGTACATGACATTTATTGATTACCAAAAAGCCTTCGATTGTGTTAGTCATAGTCAGCTATGGTCAACACTAGAGAAAATGGGCTTCAAAATCTATTTGATTCAACTCCTATAGTATCCCTTTACACAAACCAGGAAGCGGCAGTAAGAACGGCTCATCGTGTCTCAAACTGGTTTTCAATTGGACGAGAAGTACGTCAAGGTTGCATTATGAGTCCATATATAGTTCTACAACATTTACAGCAAAGATATTACGAGAGACACGCTGAATGAGAAAGACTTTGGGATCAAGATTGGTGGAACAAAATAAGATAATCTCAGATTTGCAGATGATGCCACATTGATTGTCTCAGGACTGAGGTCATGGAGCATTAATACGAATGCTTGAAACAACTAGGAAGGAAAGTGAACAACGTGGACTTCTATTGAACCTGAAAAAGACGAAGATCGTGGATATACACAGAAACAGAACAGTCAGAATAAATTTCTTACTGGATAATAACAAAATCGAAGAAGTAGAGGAACTCATTTTTCTGGGATCTCAAATCTCCTTGAAGGATGGCAGTGCGTTGGAGATTAGGAGGAGGTTATGCACGGGACATTCTGCTGTTCAAAGATTGGCTACCATCTGAAGAAGTAAATGTATCAACATAAACTTAAAAGTTAGACTAATTCACCCAACAGCATTCCCAATTGCCACTTATGGTTGCGAGTCTGGGGCTATGAGTGACAAATATTGAAATATGGTGAATGCTTTTAAATTATGGGCATACAGGCGGATTCTGAGAACATGTTGAACAGAAAAACAAACAAACTAGTGGATTCTAGAAATAGTTGGAGTCAAGAAAAGAGTGCTTCTATTGCAAATTACACGCGGAATGCTGGCCGCTGGCCTTTTTCGGACACGCTGTTAGAAGCAATGGTCAGGAAAAAGAAATTATGCAAAGAATGGTCGAGGGGAGCAGACGACGAGGCAGACCAGCCCTGAGATGGAACGCGGACATCAAGCTTGCAACCTGGTCAACATTTGGAGAGGCATCCAGTATGGTGATGAATCGAGACGCTTGGCGCAGAATTGTGTTGTGAACACAGCAGCTGATCTATCGGCTGAGATAGATATGAGCCTCATTCGTTACACGGACGACATCTAAACGAAAGTCCATTTCTCTCCGCGTCCTTCTCGGCATATCATCATCAGTTGTCGCCACTGCGTCAGTACTTCTTTTCTCAAGGGCATTGATGTCCTTACTTTTGTGCGGTACACAACATCTTTCACATAGTCCCATAAGAAAACGTCCAAAGGAATCGCGGGGCATCTCTTCCTATTCAGCGAAAGGAAAAATTTACCTTAAAAACTTCGCGAACTTTTATCCTGTAATGAGTCGGTACTCTATCTTGCTAAACGATGACATTTGGTTTCAGCTCTTCCAGTTGGGGCATAACGTATTCTGTTAGAGTATCGACTATCTGCTGTCTTTGTCTGTTCCGAAAAGAAAAATGGTCCAACAACTTTCTTGAATAATACATTAACCTTTGGACTGTCACGTTCGATTTTTCTAGTAATGTAGGGGTTTTCAGATTTCCAAATTCTTGCATTATGCCTGCTAAGCCTTCCAGATTCATGAAAGTTTGCCTCAGCAGCGGATGTTAACAGCAAATTCATTTCGTCTTATCATCTGGTTCAAGTGCTTGGATTAATTGAATTTTATCTCATATAGGACAACCTTTCAAAAATTTGTAATGAACTTTTAAAATTGTCTAAAGACTTTGTGGACACCCTGTATATAAATTAAAGCGAATAAAGCCCACGAGAGTACTACTGAACCGTCACAAGCAGTAGTATATACGGGAGGAATGAGCAGCTATGTTCAGGTTTCTATGCTCTGAATTATTTGGAATTGCAAATATTACAAATCAATTAATTGGAATAACAATGTAATATCATTTAATTATTTAGAATTGCAAAAATCCTACGAATAAATTAATTGGAATTGCCAATTTTTATCAATTAATGGTAATGACAAAATAATATCGAATGACTACTATTGGAATTTCAATTCTTACCAATTAATTGATTGCTGAATCAATTAATTGGATTTGCAACTCTTACGAATCAATTAATTAGAAATGAAAATTCACCACCGCCGAACTCAGGCTGCCATTAATTTTCGTGAAAATTATTCTCACTCAAACAATCTTCTGTATCCCCAATATTTGCCCACTAAAATCAGATTAATCATCACCCCCCCCCCAGTAGATCTAGCAGACGGTTTGCTACTTTCTTCCCAATGTCATTATTTCAGTTTTCTCGCGAGAACTGTTCACCCAATTTTCTGCTCACAACTTGTCACCTGTTGGTATAAGTGTTGGTCCGCGTAAACTTTATGTATTTTCTTTGTTTGTACACTCGCTGTCATCATCCATCATGTTTCGCTCTTTGTACCTGTGATCCTGTTCGTTTCCCCCTCAGTTTTTGCACACATTCTATGTTACCCATTCGTGCTTACTTCATTCACGCAAGATTTGCCCGGTATCATAACACTTGTTATATACTGTCATCCGCTGAATTTCTACTTTACCTGTCTGCTTCCTACTACTTTCTAAAGTGCACCATTCCTAATGTACACATTCAAATGTTCAATAAACTTTTAATAATAATAAAATTCTTATCCATCAATGAATTGGAATTATAAATCGTACAAATCAATTAGCTGGAATGATATGATTATTTTGTGCCTTATCTTACACCGATGAGAGGTGTTAAACGTATACTTTCGGAAAGTCGAGTTGTGGAATTGAAAATCCGACCTAATGACTCAAAATGAGGTCAATTAATTAACCTTTAAATCCAATTGCCTTATACTCTATAGGCGAGGAGGCTGGCTGTGGATTCCAAACTTTCCATCCCAACCCTAGCACACGACTAGTTTCGTCCTTTTTGGAACTCATCAGGTATACGCAAAACCCGGCTTAACTTAATAAATTATAAATTATATTTTTAAAATATGTTGTTTAAGAAAAATATAAAAACTGCAGTAGTACTATTTTGAAGAATATCGCCAAGAATGAAACAGTTATGGCTCGTTAATGGATAGCAGACAGAAATGGTCGTCGTTTAGTTGTCAAAAAATATAAAAAAAAAGATTTACATTTGCACGATCCATTTAACAACCAGCGATATATGATGCTGAATGAAATCAAGGAGAGTTGTATTTTAGAGATTGACAGCAATACGAGGATAGCAATATCACCCAGACACAGACTAGAGAATAGTCATATTATTATGTTTCAGAAAAGTCAACAAAATATCAATTTATCAAAGTGGGACCACTGTGAAGAATATCGGCTAGATTTGTCCCCTGTTCACTGTACATCTCCTGTCACTTCTTCTATTCCTTCTCTGAAATAAGTTTTTAAATTGGCTATTTCTTGTTAAAATCTGTTTCTACGAGTTATTTTTAATTTTGTATATATAATGAAAAATAGAAATAAATAGCAACCAAGGTCACCAGATGTATGTAAGAGTTCGATTTTTTATATTTTATTAGTTCAGATTTAATAGATGATATTGAACACCTGGCACACCTATAGCTCAGTTGCTAAAATATCTAATCGCCTGTTTTCTTCATTCGCGATCGTTATATGCAGTATATCTTGATTGCAATCCTGCAATCGATTGCTTTTTATCTTATACATTTCAATTAGATTATTGGATTTCGTGATTTTCTATATTAAAAATTTCAACTGTTAGGAATAGTGATTTGTGTTCAATATATTGAAAGTGGTGTTTGGTGCCACAGCGCTGCTAGCGGTGTAGTGTGCTGGCATTGAATAAAATTGTTCGGTTTGGATTAGTCCGACTTTTCAGATTGGCGTCGCAAGCAATGATTTTCACACTGGACAGTGATTTTGACATGTGGGTTTATTGGATCGAATGTGAGGTGAAGCGCAAAGAGAAAATGAATGAGACGGACGATGACTCTAAAGTGATGTTCAAGGATGTTTTGTTTACCCATATTGAGGAAAATATGTCTTATTTTATGGTAGAATTTAAAGAAAATCGTCTCACCCCAGATTCGTTACTTTCGGTTACTCGTCAAAAGCATGGTCAGTTGAGTAGACCAGCTGATTCGGGCCAATGTTATACTGCGTGTTCCATCTGATGCATTCGGTGTCGCGCGTGAGCTCAAACGGCTGGATCAGTTTGTGCAGGAGTGGTTGCGAATTTCTTGTGCAACATGTTTTGAGCTCAATTGAAGATTACGATTTTAAACTTGCGGTTCAACAAAGAACTATTTCAACAGTAAATCCGACAATTGTTGATCTTGCTGAATTTATTTCTGCAATGTCACCGAAACCTTCGGCCATATGCGTGGTGACAAAGAGTGTTGTGTGGAAGACACGGATATGTTTCAACTGTGGCTTGATTGGTCATGGTGTTCGGTTTTACCGACAGAAGAAGACGTGTGGTCTTTGCAAGCGCAGGGGACATTTGGAACAATTCTCCAAACAAAAAAAACGAATGTCGGTCAAACTATGTGGCACTAGTTTGACCAATGTGAGTAATACATTTGTTGTTAATTTTATTGAATTTACTTCCGGTAAAGCTTACCGCATGTAAATTGGCACTGGTAGTCATAGGTCGTTGATATCAGATTCGTTCACAAATTGCCAACCTTTTTCGTGTATTTCTTTTTGTGGTGAGTCGCACACTATTTGTTCTTTTTGTACTGTTTCTGGTGCTATTAATGATGATGGCTATTCAAGGTAGTTTTCTGTGTCTGCCTTACCTCGTGGCTTTAATTTTATTTGTGGTGTTGACATTTTGTCTGAGTATGATGCCACTATTACGTATAATCCAATAACCATTACTTTTAAGAAAAGATATTTCTGTGGGGTTAGTCAATCAATTGATGGGACATGTTTTGAGATTGACAAGTTGAATATTTCTGAAAAGCTGTCAATTGTCAGAGCGCGAAGATCTTCAGAGTGTGTTGAAGTGCTTTGAGGATATGTTTTCTCGAGGCAGTTATGAATTTAGCAGAGGCAGCACAGGTTGCCGAATGGTCTTCGTTCTGAGGCTCAGGGTATTATCGATTAGATGTTGGAGAAAGACATTATTCGGCATTAAAAAACATCCTGGAATAATCTCTAGATTTTGGTGAAAAAAATATCGTTTTTTGTGTTAATCTTTATAAAACTTAAAACCAATACTTATCCACTACGAGTTTAATGTTATGTAATATGGTGTGTGTAATAGGTCGAGTACTTCAGCAAATTTTGTCTGGTGCACCTTGTTTGCCTCCCTATATTGATGATGCAGTCATTGCACCCAAAGAGTGGAATAAACACATTGCTAGTATCAAAGAAGTGGTGAGCAGATTGCATGTAGAGATATACTGAAGATCAATCCCGAGAAGTGTTTCTTCGCTGAACAAGAGATCACCTATTTAGGGCATTTGGTGACTAGAGAGGGTATTCAGTCCGATCCTAACAAGGTGTCTAAACTGAAAGAACTTACTCCTCCATCAGATCCCAAAGAGGTTCAGATGGTGCGTGGTTTTTTAAATTATTTAAGATCGTTCATACCCAATTTTGCTGACCTAATGAGGCCCATTTACAGTTTGCTCCATGATTTTATTTTGGTCTGAAGAGGCTAATAACGCTTTTCGGACGGTGAATTATTGTTTTTGCAGAAAATTTCGTCGTTATTATCCTGATTTCATGAAACCGTTTGAATTAGCCGTTGATTGTGTGTCAGTAGCTATTGGTGCTGTTTTGAGTCAAAGTGGGAAGCCGATAATTGTTTACTGTCTTATGCTTTCGATTGCTGAAATGAACTCTCTACTCCGGATAGGGAATATTTAGCCTTGGTTTGGGCATTAAAATAAAATTTCGTCACTATCTTGTCAACCACAAATGTCGAGTTAATACAGATCACAAACCGTCGCTTGGTTTGGTTAATGCCGTTCCTCAAAATGGCGTCATGCTCGTTACCAACACATTCTAAAAGAGTTTGACTATGAATTATGTTCCCGGGAAGGAAAATGTTTTACCAGACACCTTGCGTAGACTGGTTGATGACGACACGAGTGAAGGTGGAGGTCCAGTCACTGAAATAGTACTTTATGCCATCGAGTGGCCAGCAGAAGGTTTTCGCCACGAGTGTTTTACTGTCTCACGAGGCCGAAGGCCGTTGCACTGTGTTTTTCAATGGGGCCCACCTGTGGTCCTTCATTGTGATCGTGGCACTCAATTCGAAAGTTCTCTCATGGATACAGTTTGTAAATTGATTGGAATTAGAGTCTCGAACAACAGCATATCATCCAGAAGGAAATGAATCTATTGAGCGTTTGAGATTTAGTCTGAATTTCGTGAGGCTCCGAACTCCACTGGGGAAGCTCCGATCAAGATTTTACTTGGTAAGTATTTACTAATTTTCGCCTCGAATCCTAAAAATCGCTTGCGATTTAGCCTGTTGTCGCATTGTAGACAAAGTCGCATCGTGTGTACCCTTCTTAATTAGGGTTAGTGTTTCGAGAGTTTTCCGGGCCTAGCCATGTCTCCCACTAACGCATATCCTCTGTGGGTCCAGGACTGCTTATATTGCAGCTACCCTGTTCAGCCCTGGTTCTCTCCAAGGCAGGGTGTGTGTACTACTACTGATTGTGTGAAAATTGATTTAGGTTTTCGTCGTCGGCACAAGTACTGCAAACCACAGCGTGTTGACATCCAACCGGGAACCTTGTGCCGATTAATCCAAGTGCTTTCTAACAAGCCATTTTGACGTACTGCTAAAGTGAATGCACTATAGCTAACACACACACCACCAACCACCATCATCACACCACTCTCCAATACACACTGAGATGAGGAGACTCACACACATGATTCTATAGTGATCCGATTTCTTTATTGTGCAACTTTCAGCTCCGTTGAGGAAATTGACAACCCCAGTGTTTTCAAAGGGCCGGGACAGACAATTCGCCATGTCGACGTTTGTCGCACTATGTTTTCAGTGCAAAACAATCTACAAAATTGACAGTATGCTTCTCTGCGCTGAAGGTCAAACTAAACATGCGTATAGGATGTCACGTGATCGAGTTAAAATTAGCACTGCGCCTTCAATTGGAGATTGTTCTAACTTAACTTAATCTATACCGTATCATTCATAACTTGTATGCCAGCCTATGTCATAAAGAAATCAGAGAGTGTATCAGCTGTAAAACAGGCACGTAGGCAGCCCTGGGTATGAGGGGGCCACGCCCCCTCTTGCAAGATACTATGCCTCTCTTGTGGCAGGCTTGGGTGCCGTCTAGTGCCCCCTCTTGTGGCAGGCTTGGGTGCCCTCTAGTGCCCCCTCTTGTGGAAGGCTTGGGTGCCCTCTAGTGCCCTCTCTTGTGGCAGGCTTGGGTGCCCTCTAGTGCCCCCTCTTGTGGCAGGCTTGGGTGCCCTCTAGTGCCCTCTCTTGTGGCAGGCTTGGGTGCCCTCTAGTGCCCCCTCTTGTGGCAGGCTTG
>JAUYWV010119204.1:0-11881 GCA_032274565.1 Nematoplana nigrocapitula
TACGGGTGGTTGTTCTTGTTCTTCTTCCAAAATTGATTGTATAAACCTGTCTTCAATAATAACGTTGAAGTTAAAATCATTCACATCCATTCCAAAATTTTTCAAGACATCCATCCTTATTCCTTGACAGTAAATGAATAAATAAATTCAAAATTTAAATCATTGGAAATATATTACTATGCTCTAAGTCAGATAAATCATTCGTTTAAATCATTCTGAAAAATCAATACACTCCTCCTTCGGGTCGTGTATTCTTTTTCAGAATGATTTAAACACATGATCTATCCTATACAGAAAGAAGATTGAATCGTTGCATGCTGGATACCATCAGAGTGGAATTGGAGCTACAGAAGCAGATGGTCTTTACAAAAATGCTGTATTTTTGCCACATTGTGTGTTGATGGGGATTTGACAAGAATATTATCTAGGGGTCAGTGGAAGGGAAGAGATGGCAAGGACACTCTATGGTGTGGGTTTGTGAAGGTTTGTGATGGTCTATAAAGGAGGAAGATGTATGTAGACTTGAGGGTATAGAGATGCAGACTTAGAGGCAAATTATTCAGGGAGAATTTTGAGAGATAAGACTAGAAAAAGATAATGCATAATACTACAAGACTTGGATAAAAGCTATCAAGAAGCCATCTAATACATGCTAGAAATGGATAAAGGACATTAAACAATGATGATGATGATAAAAATAGTAAATAATAATTATATGCGAGTTATCATTGTCATTATCAGTTAGGTATATCCAAATTCATAGCTAGTGCATTTTAAAAGTTTCCATTGTTTATAGTACTTTTATTTTGAATTTGTAAGACCTATGTCTTTCTGGAAAAGAGCTTTATAGTTTAAGGTTTGTTAGTTAGCTTTTTGGTTACTTTTTTGAGATATTCACAATAGGTTGCAGCAAGTTTTAGATCTTTGAAACAATGTCATGTGATGTTTAGTGGGTATGCCCTGGTGGTATCACATTAGAGAGAAACTAAATATAGCTCTTTATTTGTAGTAATTATATATTGTCTCTACTTGATATTTTGGACATATTTGAAAAGATAGATATACATAGCTGCTATTAATGTTTAGAGTTAATATTGAAGTTTCATAGCAGAATATGCTTTATACAGTAATGTTAAAGTATTTAATTTTTAACTTATATAGTTATATAGAGTTAAAAATAGTGTTTAATTTGCTTAGTGCTTTTTAGGCATTATTGCCTTTTTTATTTTTATAATAATAATTATGTATATTATTTGTGATAATTTTTTACTAGATATATTTTGATAAAAATAATATTTAGACTTTTATATTTTTTAATAATATTTTATATGTTAGTAGACAGTAAAGTAAAGAATATAAATTATTTATTTATGTAGAAATTTTGAGATCATTGGTGCCAAAGAAAAAAAACTATGTAATGAAAGTTATTCAAAAAAATTATGAAATTTGAAATTAGAAACTAGAAAGGTGCTATCTAACCTATGTTAGTATGGAAAAAGGATATTTACAAAAATAATAATAATGATTATCATTTTGATTATTATTATATTTATTTAAATAAAATGAAATAATTACAATTTAATGTAGCTTACAAAAAATATTATTATTTAAAAAAAAATTTAAAATATATAAATAATATTTTTTAGTAATCTTATAAAAATAATATTTTAAAAAAGTTATTATTTAATATTTACTCATATTAAATTATAATTTATATATGTCTACTATGATATTGGATAAATATCATTCAATAAAAACGAAGGCATATGGTTTGAACTGTAGCTATGGACAGGATTGAATTAGTATGTTCATTAGTTCTGTATAACTATTTGGTGATAAATAAATGATAAATCTTTGATAAAAAGGTTTAGCAGGCAGGCATCAATTAGTTGTGATCTAAACACATTTTACCAAATATTAATTAAATTACATCATGCTTCTAATCATAAAATATTGATTTTTCTATATGAATAATTCAGAATTTATGTGGTTTATTTATTGAACAAATGTGATATTTACCTTTCTATGACTATTTTCTATGCCGACTTCTAGTGATCTAGAAAAATCAAAAGTTCTCCATCTTGGACTTTGCTCAGGGCTTTCAGATACAAAGGCACTCTGATACGAATATATCGCAAAATGGACGTCATCCATTATTAGTGGACCGATAGCCGATTGAACATCGTTCTAGTCACATATTTGATTTGCCCGCTTCTTATATGTTTACATAAGCAACCATGAATTGCTGCTATTTGACATGTCAATATTGCATTAACCGCAATGCAGCTGACACAAATCTTATATCTGAGGTCAGTTCAAAATTATATTATTTTTTGTTCATGGGAAAATAATAAAACAGGTAAAAATTTAGATCTCCACTTGTTCAAGGTCAAATGAAATACCTTGTTTAAAAGATGGTAAAATATAAAAAAAACGAGAGAAAGTATAGAGCTAAAATATCAAAAATATCTGTTGACATTCATATGCAATGAATAGATAATTAATGAGTGAAACTTTCTTCCGCGGCTTGAGCGTGCGGCACGAAAGCAGATTGTCAATTTATTTTAATATAGCTTATTCTAAATTAGTTAACTGTGATCGTTATTTAAATTTGGAAGGTAGGCCTAAATTAAATATTGCAAATGTTTAGCATTGTCCTGTACTAACAAGTCAGTATATATTAGAAATGAGCAAGAAAATATCCTTTAGAACAAATGCAAAGCCAATGTAAGACTGTTAATTTCAGCTGATACCCCTGTTTCTCATTCGATATATAGAGAAAAAGCGCAGATAAAGATGGAATTTAAGGCAGGAGAACTTCACTAACAATAGCTAGAAAATAAAATTTCATGCAGGGTAGCTTCAACTATAGACCAACGTATGGCAGACTTTTAATGAGTACAAGCATAGCGGAAAGCAACACAATTTTATTTTTGAGACTATACACTGTAACGTAATTACTTGTTACAAAATGATAATGGCCGGAGAAAAAAAGCAAGTCGTACAGAATTCGCTATTTTAATAATGTTATATTTTCAGCATATACTGTAATAACTGTATATAGTCCGTTCACAAGTATAAACCAGTTAAAATCCTAGGAACGTCCGCGGAGCGTTTCATTTTTTTATTACGCGAACAATCAGCAATAGCGGAAACAGCCGCCCCCCCCGGTACCTGGCTGCGTGTAATAGCCCTGCATGGATAGGATTAAATAAAAAATTTTAACGCATACAGTGGTAAGCCATACGGCACAACCATTACGTGTTGACAAGCTATATGCCGTGGCCTAGTGGTTAAGTGTAGTTCCCCCAAACCGGTCTGTCATTTCACAGTATTGTACACTATATTTTATTTTCACCGTTCAAAGTTAACTCTTATGTGTTCCATGAAAAAAAAACTACTACGACTACACTGATGGGGCGGGCGCGATTTTGGAGACGGATTTCAAATCAGTGATGTTTTTACTCTTTTGACTCTTTGACTACATTTAGTGACTCTATTCGTCTGCTCTTTGTACGACCTTTTTGCGAATTTACATGTATCACATGTATATTTTGGGCCCCTGAGGCTAAATATATTACTACTACTACGACTACATGACATTTCTGAAACAAAAAATACAAAAGTTCGCATTGTACAGTATACTACTATAATATGGTATAAAAGACACTGCAAGGACTCTGTTTAAAGTAGTTGGGAAATGTCTCTGTCAGGGTTATGTTTTACATTTAGTCGTCTGATTGTGTGATTTGTACAGTTTTATTTTTTTAAAATATATATTCATTCTGTGGAGTAGTGTTTATGTGATTAATTCAAGATGGTAGATTTCGTGTTTTACGTTCCTCGCAGTTTTTTCATTAATTTCGTTTTATGTTTGTTCCCTGCCCCAACAAACCAACTTCCTTCGTGTTCCCTTGTTGCTGTCATATTGACTTATGCGGTAGCAGCCAAGTGGCAAATGATAAGATCCAAAGCAGAAAAATAGTACGATATTTGATATGTCATGTCCAAGCGATGTAAACAAAGACGAGAAAAGAAGAAAAAATATATCAGCAACTGACCTTCGAGGACAAATGAAGGGATGGATAAACGGCAAAAGTGATGCCATCGGTGATTGGATGCTTAGGAGGAGGAGGAGGAGGAGTGAAAGACTAAAAGAGGATGCGGTGGCTCAATGGGTTGAGCTGTCGACTGCCGTGGTGAGGTTGGTGGGTTCGAGTCCTGGCTCGAGCTAGGATAAAATTCCGTCGTCTCTGGTTGACAGCTGTGTCAATCGGGTGCTCTACTTCCTACCTACTTTCGTTGCTAGGGGAATTCCCATGGTTTCTAAGGGTATTCCCAGTGACGTCATCAAATCTATTTTTATGTGAGTTAGATACAACACATCTCCTACTACTGCTGTCTTCCAGTTTCACCAATATATACTTAATTACAGAACTTACAGTGAATACGGTACACAGTTGAGTTTCTATTAGGCTGAGAAAAAACAGAAAAAATAGACCCAATGTTAGATTTAAGCTTGTTTGGATAATTTAAAATAATGTCGGAATTGAAAGATCTACACAAGGCAGTACTCGAGTGAGAATTGAGAGTAGGCACAAAAGGAACGAACAATTTATTTTTAACTCGTGCCAATTCAGCTTTCTGTGTTTACAAAATTAAAGCCCCCTTTTCGGTTAAAGATAAATTGTTCATTACTTTTGTGCCTACTCTCAATTCTCACTCGAGTACTGCCTTATGTAGATCTTTCAATTCCGACATTATTTTCAATTATCCTAACAAGCTTAAATCTAGCATTGGGTCTAATTTTTTTGGTTCTTCTCAGCCTAATTAGAAATTCTGGTGTGTATCGTATTCCGTGTAAGTCTTGTAATAAAGTATATATTGGTGAAACTGGTATAGACAGCTAGCCACCCGTGTGAATGAGCATAAAACCGCCTTTTAGAAGTTGTAATTTTAATAATGCTAATGTTTAATCATTCTGCGACTTCGGGTCATACAATTGATTTTTCCTCTGCTAGTCTGTTGTATAATTTTACCAATTTTAAAGTTCGCCGTATTATCAAGGCTGCGTGTATTAAGAGTTACGGTAAGAGCTGTATTAACCTGAACTCTCGGTTTTTCAACATTGGTGATCCGGTTGCTCTGTGATGACTGGTCTTAAATTGTCGAGCTGTCCTTGATTTGCATTTATCGCAGGCCGATTTATAGTCTGCTTTATCGGTGTCTTAATCTTCATTTTTATTGAGAATGATTACCAGGTGGTAATCGAAACGTCGAATTTAGTAAATACATCTTTATTATTGAGAATTTCTTATTTACATCATTTCGTCAGTGCTTATGACTGATTCTCTCTAACATTACACAACGATGTATGTATAACATTCTTGGCGTATAGTTCACCCAGAAGTTCAGAACTGCACCTATATACAAAAAAGCACGTTTTAAATTTTATCCCGCGCACTATACACAGAGACATTCACACTTTAAAAGAAAATTTATGTTATTTATATGCATTATATACAGATATTATTGATTATTAATGTTTCAAATATGACATCTATATAGTATATAGTTTGATATCTCATTAAATGCGTTATTTCGTTGCTACATGATGAACCATAATTTAATTTTATTAAGTTCAATTCAAGTGGTTTATCAAATTATCATAAAATGGTTAAAATTGGATGAGAAACATATACATATATAGTTGATAGGAAATATATTTACAGGATGCATTCAACGATTTCATTGTAAAAAACCTTAAAATAGGCTTATTTTTATTTTTCCGCGCACTGTACGGCGTGTTTGAAGACTATTCTAAGCAATATAGTTTAACCATAATATGAATTTGAATATCAAATATGAAAATACGTATAGGCGAAACTACATAAAACTATATTACATTTTACCAAAAATAGTCCACTAAAAATATTGAGGCCTATATATAGTACTATCCCGCGCACTATTCAATTGAACATATCCTTTTTTTCGGATATGGATATTTAGAAGTGGTTTTGCATATATGCATTATGTTTAATACAATTCCGACAATGCTATGACATATTCAGATGTGTTGTACCTTCTGATTACGTATACATATTTTGTAAACGTGAAATTGGTCCAAAAAATGTACAAATATAGGCTAAATGTGTTGAATCGTTTTTTCTACATATTTCGAAGGCACACAGTTCTATAAATTTATGCATGCTATATACGCTATTAGGATTATAGTTGAATCGTAGTAGTGTGCAAGACAGGAACGCACAGATATTTCTTCTATGAACAGAGAAATATTGCAAAAACGTGAAGAAACGCATATTTTGGTCATTTTTGGTAGTATTATCAAGTTTGATTGTGGCTATATGATACTTTTCAAAGTAAAATTATACATTTTTAGAAAGCCCATGAAGTTTACGTGGAATAGTCACAATTAATAGTGCATCCAGCATGGCTATTCATGTTATTTTGTATGTTTTGAATTTCGAAGTATGCAAATTGACAGTTGGTGTACATTGACCGATATATACGGGTGGAAAACAATCATGCATCACAGTGCAACTCGCTACCATCGAGGGGTTTAACTATCTTCGAAGAGAAAATGACAGCGAGCAGAATATTATAGGAGTAAAACAGTTAATAAGGGAGAAAATTATTATAATTCTATAATTTTATAAGCTTACAATTTAAGAATTTAAATTATGTTTTGTATTTGTATCTTTATATAAAAATTCATATTTTACAATTCACGCATCTCTACATCAGGAGGATATTAAAAATATTCCGAAAATTTGCTAAGGCATTAAAACTGCTAAACGTTTCGTATATATAGGTGTTGCGAAGGTTTTCAAAACTTGGGCAGAATCTTCACGGGCTTTGAAGAATCGGTTTGAAAATGTTTTAAAACTATTGAAAAGCAAACATAAACTCGCACCAGCAAGCAGTGTATAACAATTCGTGTGGCTTGTTGAAATTGTGTATAGTATCTCTTAAAATTGAGGTGAAGATTTCAATTTATCCTTTCATTTTTGCCAGAACAATTCGGAACTCGCCATTAATCCAAAAGCCACACACTCCTTAGAAATTTATTCGGGAGCGGATTTCCACAATGCATTTTTCCTCATTAAATCGGAAATTCGAGTTCCGGATCCGGAAATAAAAATCGGGAATAAACGGTTCAAATTGCTAAAAAGATCTGATTCGTTAATCCGGACGGGGAACCAGCCGCGATCACAGCACTTGGTGAACTTGCTGCCACTGAGCAGGACGATGATGAGTCACGGAATGACGTCACCACGACCTTGGCAAGGAAGCATGTCGAGCAGCTGATCGCCTACTTTGAGCAGTCCACCTGTCCACCTCGGATGATGAGGCAAACAAGAAGTTCCTGGATTCACTGCGTGGAAGATGTCGGCAGTGGTGATGGATAGATTGTGTGCATTCCAAGTCTATTTAATCATAAAAGTAACGGGAGTTGTACTATACACTTGTTTGGTGAACGTTGACTTTGATATAATACAATGTACATACTCTTGCTTTGCAAATTGGACTAGAAAAAGAGAGACAAAAGAAGGCCGAACTACATATATTGGATTTACGGGATGATAAAAATAGATAATTATATTTTGTAGTGTTTTAGCAAGATGTACTTTCTCCATTTGTCCACAGATTGGACGGAAGTTACAATTGCTCTGGGATATCTTGCATACAAATGAAGATGCTGGTTTGGCCGCCAGTGGTATGCGATATTCAACTGGTTTGGCCGCCAGTGGTATGTGATATTCAACTGGTTTGGCCGCCAGTGGTATGTGATATTCAACTGGTCTGGCCGCCAGTGATATGTGATATTCAACTGGTTTGGCCGCCAGTGGTATGTGATATTCAACTGGTTTGGCCGCCAGTGGTATGGGATATTCAATTGCCGGAATAAATAGGGATTCATTATATTGTCTGAAAAATTCGTTAATCCCGATTTTTTTCCTGGGAACCTAAGTGTTCGGATTGACGTGGCTTCATTGTACTTAGTTTTCTCAAAGAAAGGCCTTTTGATTAAATAAAATTGGCAATCCGAAACTGCAGAAAAATTGTTTAGATGCGCCGTTATTATTCAGGGAATTGTTCAGCGCGGAGGTTTCTCAGTCTTAATCAATATTTGTTGCACATTGTCTCGAGTCACACCGCACTATTGATTCGATATTGGGCGAATTGATTGCAGTCGGGCCGCGCTTCTTCTGTTTCTTGATTCTTCTGTGTCCATCAAGTGTCATTTCTTATATGCTCTTTAATTAACTATATATCACCCTACTTTTTCTACAGTTTTATATATTGCTTGTTTTATTGTAATGTTATGCGGATCGATATATTATATATCGGAAAGCGGGCGGTACATTTTACGATTATACCATTCGGCTTGGTTCTCGTTTTTCTACCGGGTGTAAAATGAATATTCCCGAAGACAGTAAACGTTAATAATTCAGTTTGACGTAAACATTTTGTGACAAAAGTTTGGCAATTGATGGCTAACATTTATAAGCTTTTAAGGACAAATTCTTGGAATCAATCTATTAATACCTACAGTATATATAATATATATATATATATACAATAGACAGTTCACTGATGCTGCAGTTATATCATTGTGGTTCTTGTGTAATCCGTTTGATTGCATTATGAAATTAAAATTTTCAGACCCCACTGTGTATTATCATCGACTCAAAATTGTGAAAATTTATTATGGTAGTTTTCAATCTCCAAGAGAAACACGTCCAGGACGTTCATCGCTTGGATCCGAAACAATGGTGCGGTGGTTCAAATTTGTATACATCTGGACGACATGCACGATTTGATAAATAAATTTTGCTCTCTGCTCTCTGGAAATCACCAACCATCAGTCTCTCCGAGGCGTCAATGTTCCTTTTTCACACATTGCTCCTAAAGAACTCCATCTATTTCCATATATGTAAACTTCAAGACTTTATTATTCGTGTTGAATCTTGCTTTCGAATGATTAAGAATATTCCCAATGATATGACTCGAGTGATGTTTAGCGATGAACTATACTGTACATTTCGCACAGACAGCTGTGCCAATACACACACAACTGCAGAATCTGGCAAAGTCACCGTCTGGGCTGTTATGACAGAGAATCAGGTCTTCTTTCCAGGTATACAGTAACTGGTGTATAGCATACCGCGATGTATCGCAATTCTTCTTCTTTCCTGACTATCGGAATGATTAGGCTAGAATGAACAAATTTTATTTATGCAAGATTGCACACGTATACACGTCTTCAACGACATCAAACAATACATGTTTTTAATTGCGTGCATCAACAGACAAAGTGGTTAATTATACAACCGGCTGTATCTCAGAAGTTTCATATCATTGACATTAATTTGAATGAAACTTCCAATCTAAACTGTAACTATTCATCAATGTATATGAAACTGTATTCAATTAAAATTTAAATATTTTTTAATTAAACGAAAGTATCACAGCATATTGATTCAAAGATTTACCATTGAAAACTTATAAATGTTCATCATCAAGCACAAAAATTTCGATTAAAAAATGTTTACTACAAACAGAAGTATTTAACGTTTGTACTCTTTGGGAATAATTAATTTACACCATCCGGTATATTATCTTAAACTTTGAAATCAAACCTTAGTATCCATTTTTTTTCATATGTCAGTCATTGTACGTGAAAATAAATTCAATTTTACCGCCATTGACTGACCAATCAAAACACAAAACACTCGAATCAATAGCGGTAAATTTAGTTGGGGAATTTAATTGGATACTGAGTCTTACCTTATCGCACTCGGGGCATCGGTATTCGATGTGGAGGATTCGCGGACATCGATGCTGGGCCAACTGGAAGGCGTCCTCGAACAGGTCCCTGCAGAGGCGGCACACGTAGGCCCCCAGCCGATTCTCGATGCGGGACAGCTCGGCCCTCGCCTCGGGTGTCACCTCCACATAGTTGATGCTGTTGTCTATGTCGCCCTTGACCACTGTGCAGCCGGCCGCGGTATCGCTGCCATCCGCCCCAGCTCCTGGCGGTGGAGTCAGCTGGTCCGGGGCCGACGTGGACGAACTCTGGCCGATAATAATACCGCTGACGGGCGGAGTGGTCTCATCATCCACGGCCATATCTCTATGGCGACCGCTGCCCAGTTTGACCTTCTTGACCGCGGCCTGTTTTCCCGCCGGCGGCTTGGCGGCCTTCTCTGATCCGCTTCCGCTGCGTTTGGACCCGGCGCCTTGGACGGACGATTTCATGGACGGCGGCAGTGGAGGCGGCGGTGGCGGTGGGACCAGGTACATGCCGCCAGAGGAGCCGTGTGGTGGCGGAACGCCGAAGGGATTGCCCGGCTGGTGGAAGAAGGGCGGCATGGGGGGGAAGACAGCGGACCCACCGCCGGGCAGCAGCGGATAGGGGAAGGGAGGCGGCCCGGGCGGAAAGACGCCCATTTTGGGGAGATAGTTGGCAAAGATCGGCGGTGGCGGCGCCTGGGCTGTCGCCTGGTGGTGATGGTGATGACTGAAAGGGGGCAATTTTAGGGCGAAATTGGGCAGCAGAAGAGAGAGGTCGGCGAAGGCCGAAACTGAGGCCGCCCGGTAGGCATTGAGGGCCAGAGCGCCCCGGGGACCGGCAAACTTGTCCTCGGGAAAGTTGACCGCCTCCTTTTTGGGCAGATAATCTAGTGACATCGGACTAGCTTCGGTTCCCATGCTACCTGAACGCGGCATCTTCCCTTCGGTACATATACAGCAGAATGCTTGGAGCGAAATCTCTGCAATGCTTATTGTATGGAACCGGTGATTTTCACCCAACAGCCTGGAGGCATTGTTGTTATCCCACCGATGGGGTGTAGGGATGACAAAGGAGTTTTCCTATAGGCTGGCATCCAGGCAATAGCGGGACGCTGTGTTGGCAGCGCAGAGGAGAGCATTGGCTCGCTGCTTCCACCAGACTCAATATGCCCCTTTTCCCCTCCCCCCCTGTCAGTCTGGGAGATGCCGGGGAACTTTGCTGCAATGCGATGTGTTTTGTTGTGCGCAGCTGCCTCGCGCCTTCCCACTCCTCCTCTTTGCTCTTGTTCTCTCTCTCCTCTTCCTCTTTCTTCATCTGAGCTAACAGGTGTAGACGCGAATAGGATGAACAGATGAAGATAAGCAGGAAAACGTTTTATAACAATTGACAATTATAACAACACATTTGAAATCTCAAATTTCCATAAATTGTTTTGTAAATTTTCCCCCTGTTTTCTCGCTTTTACTGCATTCAGCTATTTGGTTTTGTCACCCAGTCTCTCTCTCTCTCTCTGTGCTGTATAAATGTTCAATAAATCAACGCAATCCAGGATTGATTTCATTACGACAGACAGTCAACAAATGGGCATTTGGAAAACGTGGTCACTTCTCCATGAACTGAAGCCTCTGATGGACTTGCATTATTGTTCTGCATCATATGTCGCTCACAATCTGACGTACATAGTACTCTTCCACCGAAGATGAATAGAAAGACCGAAAGAAACGTGCAATCATTTATTCAATTTATTCAAATTTAAATCCCGACTGATATTACGTCATGCAACTTTTATCGATTTCTGGCTGATCTATCATATCGATTATTTTCTGATTCATCCAGCAATTTTCCCACTAACTCTTCCTGCTCCCCCCCCCCTGGAAAGCACGCCACTCATTTGACCTCTTTTCTTAGTTGTAATTGGACAAAAGGCATTCTTATACACTAAACAGTTAACATATAGAAAGTGTAGTGCGAATAACCTACTGTACTGTATATTAACCCTATCCTACCCGGGGGGGGGGGGCGAATCGGCCCGCGCTCTTTTGGTTTTACTGGCGTTTTTTA
>JAUYWV010119215.1:0-11879 GCA_032274565.1 Nematoplana nigrocapitula
TGGAGTATAAATTATAAATTTTCATCCTTGTATAAAGGTCGTACATATATAGAACATTTTAAAATATAACAGAAATTAACAAAAAACGTCCGGCAAGTAATAATAAGCATCTTTCGTATATAAAGAAATCAGATTTCCATCATTTAAAAAAATCAAATTTCTTTTGAACAATTTGATAAGCGAAGAAACCTATTTTATCCTAAATATATATATAGTCAGAAGAAGTTTTTGCAGATCTTAGAGTTTGCTAGAAAGTTTGTAGCGTACGTACTATAGAGATACGTTCGTAGGGATTAACAACAACTGACAAGTTTTTGTCAACTTACATTGTACACATCCAGTAATTTACAGTAGTGTTTTTGAATTATATGCTGCTTTTAAGACAACTGGTAACTAAGAAGAGTTCCGCTGACGCGCTCCATATACTGCATAACTGTTTTTAAGTGCAAATTTTTAGAAGTTGTTTGTTTTATTTCATATATTTTGCTTTATAATTCTATTATTACTTACAAAACAGTTAGTAGTATAAAATATTTACATAATTTATTTGAAAAGTTTTGGAGCGGATAAAACTTCATATTTTATTCTCTAACTGATTGAAATTTATCACCAGGTAAATATATACTTGTAAGTATCAAAATAATTAAATTGGATGAGGACCTGCTTATTGCGGCTATAGAGGCGAAAGGATTATACTGCATTGGCTCTTCTCGGCCCATGTATGTTTGGACGGCAATATGTGGGGGGATGGAGAGTCGAAGAAGACAGGGATCCGGCCATGACAACAAAAAGTGCTCCACGAATATCGATACAATATTCCCAGTCGCGGCGAAGAGGATTTGCAGAAAAGATGTGTCCTAACAAAAGGTTGAATGAGGTACATCGATTGAAACGATTCCCGGCAGATGAAGAAGGTTTAAATCGAACTCATCAGTTGATGTTGATGCTGCATATTCGACATATGATTACTGCGAGGAACAAAGCATTTCAATTGAAGAAGAAAGGTCCAGGGGCAGAAAAGTGCGATGGATACTGTGAGATGGATAAGTACCACTGGATCCTGTTGTGAAGACGAGGAATTGCCTAGCCTCGGAAAAGGCCGAGCAAACATACTCTTATTTTAAGGAATGACCCAGTTTGACTGGGCTAGAGGCATAGATCACCAAGCGGGAACAAGAAGCAAAACGATTAGTGACTTTCTACTGACTGGATGAATTGAATGCGTAGGTCTTTTACGTATATGAGGGAATCAGTTTAGTTCTCTTTTAAAATTGAAAGAGATAGGCATTGAACGTACCATATGAATGGTACTTTCTCATATAGCCTATAAATAAATATGAACTATATTTCCTGGCAATAATTATTAAAATTATATTTTTATAAGAAACTTAAAATATTTTGGCTAATGTAATTACCATTATATAATCCTATGTCCATTGTGTAAATTGCTACACTACTTATAAGAAACAAAAGAGTACTTAGTGTTTAATAGTCTTCAGAAGTGATTATATTGATATTATTTTGGTTGAAGTGTGGGCAACAATAAATTGGTAAATAGACAGAAATAATAATATAGTATATACCTACTTTTCTGCAAATAGTCTTCTTCTATACACATATAGTTGCAGTTGGAGGCTATATATATATAGCTACGCTGGCGAAAATGACTTTCCTTCAGTTCATCTGTTTCTCTGATGACGCCAAGTTTACGATTTTTGGTTGTAGGGGGGGGGGGGTAGGGTGATCCTCTTGTATACTTACTTATATACCCTCCCGAGAATCCCCGTCCAGCCACATTTTAGCTCAACTTGAAGAGCGCTTCACTCGTGCAATTCCAGCCATTGATCTGTCAGAAGTGCGCACTGCTCTCAGAAGTTGGGATGGCAGTCTATATGGAAGTGCATCGCAGCGAATGGTAAACAGTTTGAACATTTATCAACATTTAAAATTTTTAAATATTTCATTGATTTTGTTAATCCTTCAAATTTAAATAAAATTTTAAAATCAAAATATTTTTTCCAGAAACACAGATGTACGTAAATGTACGCTAAAATTTGAGGGCCTTATTAGCATTTATAATAACAGCGTGATAGCAATTTGATTTTTTAAAAGTAAGATTATATAGACACACTGTACTATCAAAATATATTTTATTTAACAATTATTTTTATATTATATAGCCTATAGTTGAAAGACAAAATGTTTAGTACAGTATAGCCGAATTTAGTAGACCGCATCGTATAGAAGAAATAAGGAGCCCTCCTTTCGACTATGGAAACCAGTTTGACTTTTGAGACCGAACCACGTAGATTGAAAGAGAGCGAAATGTATAACTATTAATCTCTGATCGGACCAGCAGGCACAGTTTTTTAACAGTACAAATAAGCGAAAACCTCGGGGTGGTTTGCACGGACTCGCAGTCAGCGATTCGAACTCTATCGAAAAGTCCTCTTTTTAATGAATCTATACTCCTATAGCGACACCCGGAGCCTTCTTTGTACATACTGTAGAATAACGGCCAACATCGAAATTTCTTTTCTATTCGTGGCAGCTCGCACAGCATGGTATAGCCAAGAACGAAGCCGTTGACACAGATGCCGGCGTGGCCGTAAGGAATTGCAATGAAGGCGAAAACTCAATTCGACGCAGTTAGGGCGAGTAACTAGAGAAATATTAATCTATAAAAAATGTTTATCGATACGATTTAATTGCAAACAATTAACAGAAGCAAGCATGACCCTAAATTAAAACGAATAAAGATTTAGACCTGCGATATCCTACCTCAGATGTGGACAATCCAAATGGTTACAAATCTTTCCGAATGAAGTATAGGGTTGTCCGAAGACGACGCGTGTAGATATATACCGCAGAAGAGCTACAGAAACTATTACTCATCTCCTGCAAAAGATGTGAAAATCCCGATATCGCCAGAAGCAGCATGCAATATGATAACAATTGGGTGTTAACCACCGCAAACATCACTCCTAGAAGATCGCCAACATGTATACGTCCGCCAACAGAGTCTCCGATCTTTCCTAGGAAGCGGGTAATAAACAAGAAGATTATTTAATTGAAACTATCGGAGACAGGCTCACATGCACAACACGAATTTGATGATATGGTTTAGAAAATAATGCCCCTCGTAGACGTATGCATATCAAATTATTTCATCACCACTATGTAAAGTATTCTATATTTATATTAAGAACATTTTAGGTTGCGCGCCAGACTATAATAAATGACAAATCTGATTGGTCAGCTATATAATAGTAGATGATAAGGATGTCAGTAATATGTTTTGGGGCATATGTAACCGATTCTTTAGATAGGTTTACATGATAGATGGTATCTGTTTACCTATTCCTGCTCACAGTTGTAATGAGAGTATGTAATTATTTTAGTTCTAAATATATTCAATATATATATTTAATTTTACATGGGATGCTGCCTCTAAATATCTACTCTGTATAAATGCAAATTTTGTTTGTCTGTGAAGTATCTATATTGAACAACATAACAATATATTATAAAATGCCAACTTATTTTTTATTATTTCATAGCAATATATATTCTCCATGGCAATACCAGGATACATTTGCGTTCCTCGCATGTGCAGTGTGTAGCAGCACCCTACCGGCGGTAACAAACTTATGAATAAATTATCGGACAGGAAGCTTTCATTTTCGCCCAGTCAATGCCTCTGATATCTACATTAGCAGAAAATTTTGAGTGGTCAGTTATTTATTTAGTGAGGAAAATTAATGTTTGAAACACAGTATATATTAAAAAATGTCCCCGCCAAATTCCATGACATGAAAAATAGCGAGTATCATTTACAAATGCGAATGATTGTATTTAATATATTGCCACTTAAATAATTCGCATTCCAAATAGTCAGTGACAATCGAAGTTGGTAGCACTGTACGTACTTGATAAACTGTGATTCTGATTATATTGCGTTATTGTCCATTTAAACACCCAGGCGGAATTCCTTTTGCTATAATTAGACAATCCGTGGGTCGCAGATGTAGCAGCTATTTTTAGATGAGTGAATGACACCCGCACAGCGTATCCAAAAGTGCAGCTTTTCATGAGCTATGTACAATATACATCCTTCCGAACATAGTCACAAACGTAGATTTTCTTGGCTTAATTAAATTATACGCTTTAAAAGAATAACGCCTCGCTGCTCATAGTCTAGACTTGTAATATTGTCAGACCTTTTAGTCACTTTCGAGTGATTTATTAAAAAATCCATACTTTAACATTACATACCACTACTGGCGATTTCTGATGTACCCAAAATGCTCCAATACATTTTAAACTAAACTACTGGGACATTTCTGGAGTAATGTACATTCAAACAATAATGTATTCACGATCACATTATATGAGTCGAACAAAAGTATGTCACGCGTGGGACTTTATATGAAACGAATAAATTACAAAATACATACTTTACATCAATCGAAGAACATTAGGAGGGGAGCGATCGACACGTATTGAACAAATACATGTAGTGAAGGACCAAACAACACCGTTTAACAAGGGCAAACAATGAAAAAGCAGTTTTCGCTCCGTACACTGGGGAGGATGGAAGGGCTGTTACAAACGGAATACACACAACACAATTATTACGCATCATCTACACGAGTCACACAAATAGCTCTAGAATAGAATTACAATCAATCTTCAAGACATGAAGAAGAATACTTTAGACAACATGAGGTGTACAGGGAGCCAGGAATTCTTAAATCAGTAGGTCAAACGAGATCGTTCTAAGATCATGTGCAAAACTACAAAATGGTAAATGCACTGGTGACTGTACAGAAAAAAAGAGAATGACCAAGCCAACGAATGGTTGATGGGTTGGCAGGATGTCCGCTGCTTTAACTACACATTTAGAGAGACACAAAACGCTAAGTTCAATCAGCATCACCGGTGGGGAGTCTTTTTATTCATCATCACCTTCGTCATCTTCTTCGTCCGGTTCTACCTCCGCATCGCCAGAAATGACCGGCGCCGAAGGTCCGGCGTCATCCGGGCGCGGTTTCTTTACCGGGACATAGGTTCCGGCCTTGTATTGTTGCATATCCTCTTCGTAGCGTTTCTTGTCTAGGCCAGCGCGCTCTTCGAATACGTGCTTGTCTTTACACTGTTCCCACTGGCGGCCCAGTTCCTTGGCAATGTCCCCAACTTTCCATTGGGGTTGCTCAACGCGGACTTTGGGGCGATGTTCGTCGCAGAAAAAGAAGAACGCGGACCAGGCTCGTTTGGGCATGTTGGGATCCCTTGGGCGTTTCCTGCGGCCCTTTTTGACACCGTCGGGAGGTATGTACAGGTCCATCTCTTTGTTATAGCGTTCCTTGTCCTGTTCGGCCATGTCTTCGAAGCGCTTCTTTTCTTTCTGTGTCATTTGCTAAAATGGTAATCGAAAGTGAATGCAGGAATACCATACAGTTAAGGACGTAAATAGCAAAACACACCTTCCATTTTTCGGCACACTTCTTAGAGAATTCGCTAAAGATTACTTGCTCCTCGGGATGTTTTTTCTTGTGTTCCTCGCGGATAACCTGGACGAAACAGGCGTATGCAGACATACGACCTTTGGGCTTATTCCTATCTCTGACCATTTTCTGAAAAAAAACAAAAACAATTTGTTAAATAAATATACTACTCATAACTAAACTAAAATAACTTATTTTCTCTATGACTATACACAAAATAAACTGCTGTTTAACTCAATTAGATAAGATATATCCTAAAAAAATTATTAGCAACTTTGCGATTCCTCCAAACATCGTGAAACCGTTTCTCTACGTCATTTCCCCACAAAACACGTGTAAGGCCAAGGGCGCTAATGGTCATCACAGAAAATAGGTCGATTTTATACAAGGTCACGTCTGTCTACCAAGGCAATCAATAATCCTATAAAACTGATAATAAGTCCAATTCTGGAAATACATTTCCATTATAGTTATATTCACATACCGAATGCGCAATGTATTGATAGTATAGGCGCCTCCTATGCAAAACGCGTAAAGCCCGGTTTATACAGCAAGCAATGGCTGCCATACTAAACCAATGGAGGAGGTAAGCCATCTTGATTTTTTTAATTTTACGACCATTGACAACACATTTTGGACAATAAGTATGGCCTAAATATGTCTCTCGTATACACCAGTATAAATATATATATAAAATATGGCTGCATAATAGTAAAATAAATACTCACTTTTGATATAACAGTTTTCAACGGGGAATATACAGACAGCTCTCTTAATGCAAAGCCTATAGCAATGGCTGGCAATGGCTGGCAGTCTACAGTATACTGTCTATGATACAAGCTTAAGCTGTTCACCGCAGGCAGAAATGGCTCTGCTTGATCAATGCATTGGAGGCAAGCGAGGCTCCATACAGCCAATGTTAACCAAACAGCCAATCAACACTCAAAACAATGAGGTCAAGGTTACAATTAGAAAGTATATGCGTAGAAAAAGTTCATTTATTAAAATTTGTTACAGTAGCATATAATTAACATAAAATAAACTTAAATTTATACAAATTCCAGTTTAATACATTTATTATAATAGTAAATTATCGCCTATAAAATAAACAAAAGTTTAATTTAAAATAAAGTTAGAATGATATATTTCTTATTGATATTCGTTTTACTGATCACTATAGAGACCGGAAAACAAATTGCGGAGAGGTTTGTTTTCGAGCACTTGACTTGGACAATCGTAATAAAATTTTAATAATAACTTTATTTTGTCGTGTGCTTTCTGTTTTTCATTCTGTGTTTTATAGATTTATAGTTATGGTATATACAATATTAATATTTAGACTTGTATTTTTAACAAATAAGACTGTAAACTCATTTAATTCTAGATTTCTGGACATGTCGGTTATTTAGGCAGTCAGCAATCAAATTTTAAAGTCTTTCTGCAGTAATAGCAATACATTACATGAAATATTATATTTATGCTCTAATTCACATAATCCAGACATATTTTTCAAATATAATACTAAAAATATATTTGATTTTATAATTATATGACAATATATATAGTCTATAGGCAGTCATAGATAGTAGTATTACTATTACTATTATAGTATACATGTAAATATAATCAGGGACAGGCATAAATCAATTTTAATACATCAATAATATTATAATTTTTGCAGTGGTTACAGTTCCAGTCACTGAAATCCTGGGCGATCCTACAGAATCGAACCGTAAATTATTTAATGGAAAAATAATACGATAATTAATCCAATAATAATTTATTAATCTTAAAAAGAAATTACTTCGAGAATGTTACTTAAATGTCATAATAGTGATGGATCCAATGCAGGATATTCCCAAACTGGCATTCAGGGAACTGACTACGCCACATGAACTCTTGTAGATGGGAGTTAAATAGTGCATCGGAAGTGCCATGCATTGACCGAAATCGGGATTTACAGTTTCCTTCTACTGTATTCGTATGAATTGTGGGGTCTTGGGGGTCAACAAAATGTAGTGTGTGATTCACCATATCATGGTTCTGAAGATTATTGTAGGCACCCCAGCCGTCTGTGATTATGCGTGTGTCAGGTTGTACATTTGCCTGAATAATTGGTAGAAGATTTGCAGCACTTCTATTTTCAACAGGAATGAGAATGTAGTTGTTGGTGTTGCGCTCAACCATACCAAGGCCGCAATGTCCCTCTCTTTACGCTCCTTTATGGTATTTCCTGTGCATAAACTTTGACTCGTCTATTTCTACTACATGCCCTTGGCCACCAAGGTGCATGGGGTGATTGATTATATACATCCTGCAGATATTACGGATAAAGTTCATTCAGTCCACTATAGTATTCCACAAGCCAATGCGACACTCAAGTTTAATTTTTGTAGCAGACATGCGTTTACTCCAAAAGTACCATATGACATTGATAATCAATTGAAAAAGAGATAATTTCGATTGAAAAAAGAAAGAATCTACAAGATATTTGTAACATTTACATTGGTGGCAGTACCATGCGTAATTGTCAATGAATCGTTCATCTTGCTTTGACACAAAAGATATGTCAATGTTGCATATCCCACAATGATAAGAATTGTGAATAAGGCCCAACGAGCATAAAATTTGACACACGATACATTATCTGCTGTTGTAGCAACTAGCTCCCGATGATTCATGTCTAATTGAGTTAATTGAATTGCAGGATTAACATTATTCACAATAAATAGCGGAGCACATGGTCTGCTTGCCATATTAAAATTTAAAAATTCAGCTTGAAAATTAACGTTAAAATAGTTTAATAAAATAAATAATAATTTATGGTTCGATTCTGTAGGATCGCAAATATATTATATGATACTAAAAAAGTTTAATTCTGTACTATAAATATAATCTTTCACCATTGCTATTTGTTTTTAGTTTTGTATGTTATAATTTCCTTTGCTTATCAATAATTAATTTATTTGATTCAATGTTTAAGAATTATTAATTATTGGTTTTTGTCATAAATTGCCAAAATAATAATATATGGAATCTTATTTACTGCTTGTTTATCTAATGAAATGAAATTTCTAAAATATTTTATTTATTTTCTAATTTCTAATTATATATTTATATTAGTATTAAGAAACATTTTTTATAAATATATTAATTAATATTTAATATAGTTATAGTATAGATAATCTCATTATAAAAAATAAAAAAATATTGAAGATTTTAAAAACTTAGTTTGTTTTGAATGTTTATTAATGTCAACAGGCAATGGCAAGATTACAAAATTTGTACATTGTTCTTGTTGGGAATATATCCATGATTGGAAAGAATTTATTCTAGGGCAGTAAACAAGAAGGGTAATGATGTCTCAATCTCATTCTAATTTTTAAAGACTAGTAGTAGTAAGTAGTATGCCAGCCCTATCTATGCTATATGGACAATAGCCATAGGCATAGTATTAATAGTATGGTATGGTATGCAGATGCTCCTTTATTATTTTAATACCAATTTTAAAAACTGTACTGACACAAAAGCTGAGGTATTACCCATTTTTAGTTTGATCATTGACAGTAATTGTATTTGTGAATAAAGCATTACTTTTATTTAAAATGAAATGTTTTAAATAGATATACTTGATAGTGATACTGATAAACTGTAGATCTAAATATTTACTACGTCTACGTCTACAGGTGCATGTCATAACCCTTCAGATGCAAATTAATAAAAATTGTGGTTGACTACTACATAATATATCAATTCTATAGCATAGATAGTTGTTGTACAAGTTGTTAAACTTTAAAAGAATAATTTTTAGTGTTCACATTGGAAGTAAATTAATGTAGCCGCTAAAATAATGTTTTAAAACAATTAGGAAGTTTTTAAAAACTACTTGTATACTTGCAAATGACTTTTCCCTAGGCGAGGGTGCTGTCTAAAGATCCTAATTTTTCCGGCCCAGCTCTAGTACACGACTTGTTTCATCTTGATTGGGACTCATCAGATGTACGCAAGAGAAGGCTAACCCAGCTTGACTTACTAGCAAGTCAAGCCAGCTGAAGCTCCGGAAAATGATTTCACCACAGCAAATTAATGGCATCACTTTGAAAATGAGACTAGCAGTTTGTAATAATTTTTGTCACCCCAGTCCTGGAAATTTTTCTGACACACTTCGTAAAGTTATTGTACCAAATAAAACTAGGCCCTTTCAGTTAGGGTGCGATCGATCTTTTCGATAATAAAGTTGTACGCGAGATCAGTATAGTAAAAGAGAGCCATCATCTTTGGGGGTCAGATACCTTTGGACCGCCCTCTGGTTGCGTCTCTGCTCCATATTGGATTTATTCATTTGCGAAATATAATAGATATCCTCGTTCGTGTCAATTGATCATATGATATTTATACACTCATTCTCGTTTTGTTTCTGTTGTTATAGTTTCAATATCTAAGGCAACATCTTCGTTGTATAGTTGTGCAAACTCTTTATGCCTTCCACCAATCGATCTCTTCATTGTAGGAAGTAGGAATTAAATATTGATCCCTCAGTAGCAAGCGCGGTGTACCGCTTTCTGAACCGCGACTTTTCATTTCACTGTATATATATAATATATGGTCAAGAAAAGGAATGGTCACAGTTCGTTTGTAGTACACCTCTGAAGCTTCTTCTACCATGTTGTTGAGACAAATTTGACGACCACCCCGAAAAGGATAACTATGCTAATATATATAAATCTGAAGGAGTGGATCACCAGTGGGACCAGTAGGCAAGGGGACAGGGGGTGAGGTGAGGGTCATCCCTTTCAACAAAGCCATCAGGAAGTTACCGGCGTAGAATTTGGTAAAACTCCTTTCATGCAGACACAATAATCAAGCACCTAAATTTAGGGCTTTTTCGTCTTAAGTATCATCACCATAAAGATTGTGCCAAGTATTGTCCTCATTCTCAGCCGTTTCGTCAGAAATTTCGTTGAGATTTATAGAAAAGCAAGACACATTTCCATTGAAGGTAAATAATACTCTCCATATACTGTACGTATGGAATTTGAGCAGTGTATTATAAACAGCCATACAATCGGCGCTTTATTAGAACATTAAAGTTGAACTGTACTCTTGTATTTTATACTTGTCTTTGAAATGTTATCAGGTCCGTCTAGTCTTAAACTCCATACCCTGATTTAAGTGCAAAAACCGTTGGACTCACGACAGGTTCAGAACAGCATTTCAGTGGCACTGCACAAGAGAAACTGGAGAAGATATACAGATCATAGCGAGGAAACTCTCGATCATAAAGCTCATTCGTTATTGTATATGCGTGAGATCATTTCCTTCAAAACCGCTTGATGCGATAGATTTAGTGTTTTTACACAATGTAACATCTCCGAGAAAATTTGCGTCAAAACGGTTTATGTGTCATACATGTATGACCATTGTGCTCTTTCTGTAGCCTACTTCCTTATTTTGGTTCCAGTGGTGTAGTAGATGAGAGAGCAATTGTTTTATAAAACATTTATTTAGCAGCCTTCACCAGTGTATAAGTTATTTGCTATTATAAATAATTGTGCGGTTCAACAGTATTGCCAATTTACTCATTTGAATAGATATATGCGATTCAATAATACATTCTGATTCATAATTTCAATCGGTGTGTGGTTTAATAGTACATTACGCCACGAATATTTAGCGACTTATTCTTTTAAGCCACAAGTTTTTTTGTAATGAAAAAATAACTAGTGGTGAAATAAAGCTGAATATGAGGGAGCGTATGGACTTTTTCCAACGAAAAATATGCAGTTTTTCTCAAAATATCTAAGATTTTCAGAAACTTTCAATGACAGAATAGTACATTATGATGCTATCGAGTGACCAGCAGAAGGGTTTCGCCACGAGTGTTACTGTCTCACGAGGCCGAAGGCCGAGTATGACATAAATCACGGGTGGTGAAAAGTTTCTGCGAGGTCACGAGTGTACATATGTGCTTTTTCCAACGATTTCTACTATTGAGTTCCCAAGAATAACCCGATTTTCAGTATTCAAATGAGGATAAAATACGCTATTTCCCCACTACATTTGAAAATTCTAGTCACTTCGTATGACAATCAATATTGTTCAAATCTTATAACATAGTAGGAAATTATAAACAACACTGGTATGCGCTTACATTGATTTATTTTCAAATATAGGCTGTCCAATTAGAATTTGTCACTGATGATTAAGAGTTAATCATTTTGGTTGTTGTATTAATATCTAATACTATACCTTTTGCCATTTTATTTCAAACTAACTGCATTTAATTTCGTCTGCCTATAATTTAAATCGATTGAATTTCAAATTGGCATCAATTCCTAACAGCTTTTATTTAAAATCACTATTTTATTTCGT
>JAUYWV010119226.1:0-11878 GCA_032274565.1 Nematoplana nigrocapitula
TGCTGCAAAATGAGTCTGGCAAATGGCTGTGCCACGAAGATACCATTGCGATCCTTGACATCTACGCAGTCATCAAGGAGGTTTCGTCTTCGTCATTGGAGATTGCAGAGCGCCAACTGAGTGGTCGTGCAATTACCGGAGTGTTATTGAACGTTGTGACCAAGTCGGGTTTGAACTTGCAAAACTGTGTGGGACAAGGTTATGATGGTGCCGCCACAATGTCAAGTGTACGCGTTGGCGTTGCTAAAGTATGCATGGAACATGCACCTCTAGCATTTTAATTCCACTGTGCAATGCATTGCTTGATTCTGTCGGCATCTACGTCAGTGAGTATTCCCGCAATCAAACATGTCCAGGTAATGGTGAAGGACATACTGTAAGCGCTTGCTTTTAAGTCTAGCGCCAAGAGGACCCAGCTACTCAAAGATACCATTGAGCGTGCCGATGATACTCGAGTGAGCAACAGCTCACGACGCTCGCCGAAACTCGTTTTATTGAGCGACACAGCTGTGGAGACACTGCGTTGTTTGCTGTCATTCGTTCTGGACTCCCTTACAGCAAGTCATCGGAGGCTCGCAAAACCGCCATAATCATCAAGAATACTGTTTGTCAATCCGACTTTGTTGTGCCAATTATCATTTTGGAAAGGATATCGGGTTTGATGCTGCCCATCACTCGAAGTCTGCAAACAGTAGCGATTGATATAGTGGGAACTATATATGGATTCCGTAGCAGATCTTGTCGCATCCCTGGAAAATATGCGATCCCACTGGGAATTTAACAGCCTAATGGAAGAAGCGCACTTGGTTGCTGAAAATCAAAACCACGCACATCTTCGCGATCTGTCTATCGATCTGCCTGTGGTGCAACATCCACGAGCAACAACGGCGTGCGGAATAAAGGAAGAAAAGGATCATATTATCATATGCGACAAATTTAGGTCCATTAGAGAAGACCTCAATATCGGAAACATAAGTGGCATGTCGAGAGAGGGAGATTTCTTGAAGCTGGTTTCTAAGTTTTTCGAACTGGAAAACTAGCTTCGACCGAAACAACAACAACAACAGCGACTATCCCGCCTTGGCTATTCAAGGACACCAAATTATGTATCCCTTGATAAGCAAAACAATTTCGGAAAATCCTGAGGGAGTCTATCTTCCGACGCCATTCAAACACCTGACCATAAACAGTCAAATGAGCCGTCTAAAAATATTTTACAGAATCACTATAATCATGTCTGGTAGCGCGAGTCCCTTGTTCCCTTCCCTCATATCAGTCGCATAGTCTGCGCGCAAACTTCAAAATGTCCAACTGAAAGAGAGCCTCGAGACGTCAACGAAACAAGAAAAGCAGCCTGAGTGAAAGCAAGACCCATTGAAAAGGGGACTCAAAAATCGGATGAAGTCGGCCTGGTCTCGCTTCCTTCCTGTCATCGGAGATGACAATCGGCAAACACTCCAACATCACAAGAGAGAGGCACATTCAACTCAATTTGAGAGGGTCTTGAGATCGAGACAGTGGTGTATTTGAGGGGGAATCCGGTTCTACCGAGTTGAAAAAGTGCACAATACTCCACCATACACTGGCGGTACACTCTTCGACCAGCAGACAAGCCGTCCATATCCCCACAGGCCTACCCTTCAAAATATCTGGATGAGTACACACAGAGACCGGGGGACACCAAGGGAGGCAGTCGGCAAATATGTACAACTTATACTTGGTCGTCATCCAGTAAATATTTGTTCAAACTCAATCTGGTTTGGGATTACTCCGATAATTTTCCATTTTACTATATGTTACCGCGCATTAAATCCCTACTAGCCTACGATTTGAGGAGAATTAACGGACAACAGATCTCCTGTCGAACAAGTACATCACGTGCGTATACTTTTCGTTCCCAGTTCGAAATTACATTAATAATAATGGCCGCCTGCTGATCTACGCCATTCTCTCAGCATGTGGACTTTAATTTACCCCTCTTTTCATATTCTTCCATACTGTTGCTATATGACTTGCATAGCGCAATCGTCAGGGTGTCAGGCATACATGACACGAGACATGTAATACTAAATTATCAGACTTCTGGATCGCATAGTGAAAAAAAGGGGGGGGGGGCTCGGGCTGGAACACAAGAAACTGCAAATAGAGACGATCATGAAACACAATACCGTGTACTTTTGACTAAATTCACTGATACTGCTTGAGTATATAGACTGGGAAAACATCTGGCGGTCTTTTCGGAAATTTGGACGCCTGAATTTCAATTTGCCAATCTCATACATTTCTTCTTCCCTTGGATATTGACTTCAGTAAAAAAAGAAAAAAGCTGCAATGCAAGTGATATTGCTTTGGTTACATTCCGAGCTAACAACACACGCGTTTAACATAGTCGCACCACCAGAAATCTCACAACTTTCTTTTCAAACAATATTACCCGGCCAAAGCAAAGACTCTCAGGTGGCGACATACAAGACCTTCGCCCAGTGCGTTGCCCTGCATGGCGTCAAATTCCAATAGAGCGCTCATTGAGGTTCCAAACCGTATCGCAGACTTACTCATGGCACGAGGTGCTGCTCTTCAGCCCCAATAGCTTCTCATCTCAAGGAAGTGAAATGGTCTGCACACCACACCGGTTGCCCTGGGGAGCACCGGCGAGAGCTAGATCGAGTTTTGTGGTCCTTTCATGATGTCGGGGTCGTTCACGGGGGCTCGCTCCGCCCCACTCGCCGAAGGAAGTCGGCTGTGAAAGGCTCATACTGAATCTGTGCGAAATGCCCCCACAGCTGGCACCGGGGTAGCGTGTAGGCGGGACACCTCACCAGCAGGTGCTCCACCGTGTCCTCTTTTCCGCAAGATTGGGAATTGGGATATCTCGTATCTCCAAACCGGTGCATGGTGCTTCTGATGAGTGACGAGTGTCCTGTTTGCCAACAGTTCCAGACATGCGTTACAGTCAGTACTGATCCGTACTTTCCTCATCCGAACCTATTACATCCACTTGGATGTTGCTTAAAGACAGATCGTATTCCCTCCACGTCGTCACAGGTCTCTACGGACGCGACTGCCCATCGCCAGCGAGCATTACGCAATCGTCAAGCCATCCTCATCAAGCTGCTAGCGGGTAAAACAGTACCCCAGCGACTCAGATCACAGGGAAGACCTGGTCGATTTCGAATATCAATACCCGGGTTGGGATCGAGAACTTGTTAAATGAATAAAGGGCTTCTCCTGCGCTTCGTGGGAGGACACCACGCAGATCTCTATTCACCATCTCCAAGGACGGCCTTACACAAATCAGGAAGGAAGAAGCGCAGGAGACCATTGCCAATCTACCTCATACCGACGTGCATGTTTGGACAGACGGCTCATCAACAAGAGGCATCGCCAGTGGAAGAGGCGGATCGATTATATACGCAAAGAACGTTCGACAATCATTGAACGCGTCTCCAGCCGACAGCGTAGCGTCATCCTTCAAGGACTACAGTAGAGGCAGTTCTGGCCCTCCCAGAAAATGAGAGTCTCCGTAGAGTTCGCGTCCTCACCGACTCCCAGTGTCTCCTCAGCAAACTCACTGCAGGCCCCAGCCTTCAGACAAACACCAACTGTATTGCAATAAGGCACTGCCTGACTGCACTCAACAATTAGAGGTCCGCCAATGGGTACCGGGTCATTGTGACCTACCCGGCAACGAAAAAGAAGACAGGAGAGCTAGAGATGGAGTCACCCTACCACAGACAAGACCCATCGACTGGAGACTTGCTCGTGCCCCCACAGCTAGATTTTCCCTACGAGAAGATGCCGAAAGATACGAGGCGCACCCCTATTCAGCTACCCACTGGGCCTGCTCAATAGAGCAGCTCCGCAGAGGACACATTCCTATACAAGCTTATCTACACCGCATAGAGGAAGCGGAGTGCTCTCGTGCTTCCAAAGACCTCCCGAAACCTTATCCTCGAGTGCATCTCAGCCCGGCACCAACATTGGCCAAGTTAGGGAGGGTCGATCTTTGGAGTCCTGTCGAGAGGTTGAACAATAACAACAACAACAACAACAACACCAATATTACTGTGTTTTATACAGTTGCAAATTGCGCCACGAAGCAGCCGAACACCAGTCCAATAATTAGCCCACAACTGCACATGATACCTATGCATGGGTTAAAAAGAGGCGGTTAAAATGACGTACAACACAACGATTCATGTTCTTCTTCAACAATTACCATTATTGCGCCAGTCCTTTGAATAGTCCTTTATTGGAAGACACGGCCTTGTAGAAGAGAAAGGAAGGACAATATACATCGTTTTGAAAATAAATGGTATATCGCATTCTAATCCATACTCATCTACAGAGAACGGGAGAGCGGAGAGCACATGAAAATTAGCTATTATAGGCTGCGTATTCAAAAAGCGTCATTCATGCGCATTAATGGAATTTAGATTTATCGCAGACAAACAGGAAACCGGAGAATAAGGCCATCTTTTTTGTTGAAGATATCACGTCCCTACTTTCCTGCTGAAAGTTATCAGCTGACCGGTTACAATTGTCCGAAAGAATTTTTTATCAGAAATGACATGTTATACTATATACGTCCACCAGTAAACCAGTTTTGGGGTTACTGCCCTCATCAGTATATTGGCTACAGACCATTGTAGAACACGAGATCGTCTGTCAAACATGCTGCTGCTTTAAACATTTAAAAGGTGGGCGATATGCTAAAAAGGTTGGCGACGGCTGCTCTGGACGTTAGGAATTTCATCTTTTGTTCTCTTCCGATATTCCCATTTCGTAGCCATTAACCTCCACCAAAAAAACGCTCTAACCCTATTCCCCATAGCAGCCTCTCTATCCGGCTCGACTATACTCCGTCCTCTCTCCTCTTGGCCAAAATGTTAGTGGCTTTGTTGATTCCTGTTCTCCTTACAAATACAAGCTCGCCAGTCTCCTTCGCTGCGGGTGCTAATCTTCACACCACGCCTTCTTCCGTCGTCCTGGGAGATGTTGGCAGGTCCCGTCGTCCAATGGTGATTCCGTCCAACCCACCATCCTAAAAATGCCGCTGTCTTCCTTGGTTCATTGAGCACCGCTGAGAAGTAGACAGTGTGTCCCCCTAACCGGGCTATTGCGCTGTCCCATCTAGGGCACAGGCACAGTAGGTGTTCCACCGTCTCCTCTTCTCCACACGTTGTGCAGAACGGGTCCTCGGTTCTCCCTGCTCGCCAGAGTTCATCACTCGTGAACGATGAGCGGAAGCAGAGAAGATAACGTATAACAGGAAAGACGACAAAGTGCAAGGAGTAGTTTGTGATCACTAGCGGTGGAAAGACCCTAAACATTACAGGGCTGACAAGGAAAGAAGAATGCAACATCCTGTCGTATCTCCTTCAATCTGTCGCCTGTTCACCTGCGATAGGGCCCCGGACGTGCCCATCTACATTCAAAGGACTTTTGCCTCATTGCTATACCTTCCTGGGGGGCTTGTTTCACAAAAAATCTTAGGTGCAGATTTTAACTTAAGTTAATTTTAAGTGCAATCTTAAGTTTAAACTAAGTTTGGTGCGTTTAAAAATAAAATAAACTAACTTAAGTGTGCTCTTAGTTTAATTTTTACCTTAAGTTGTTCATTAAAATCAACAATAAGATAATCTTAAGTAATATATTAAGTTGTGTTTCACAAATGTCATTAAGATAAATTTTAATGAAATACTTAAGTTTAAATCTAAGTGAAAAAGAAGGTGCATTAAGATAAAGATATCCCTACTTAAAATGGCGGTGTTGTTATATGCGCGAGCAATGCGAAGAGAAAGAGTGTTCCGAGACCGTCTGAATCCCCTTGACACGTACAACGACATTGACTTTATTGAACGCTACCGCTTCAAACGTGAATTGTTCTTTTTGATCCATGGCGAAATTGAACAAACTATAAGTCATCCCACTCGAAGAAGGTCAGCACTGCCATCGACATTGCAACTCTGTGTTGCCTTGCGGTATTTTGCCACTGGTTCTTTTTTTGCCATTGGAGGTGATGCCCATGGTATCAGCAAGTCATCCATCTCCCGAATCATCCACAAGGTGACAATTGTAGCATCAAGGATAAATTTGAAAATAATGCAATCCCTGATGGCTGGCTGCTTGGAGACAGTGGTTATCCGCTCCAGCCATGGCTAATTACTCCCTATGCTACACCAGATACAGCTCCAAGGCGCAACTTCAACAGAACATTGAGGACCATTCGAAGTACTGTGGAAAGGTAAGGTTTATAGTATTCATGTATTACTTTGGTACTACACTAAAGTTAAAGTTTGACCTTATAACCTAAAACTTAATACAACAACAAAAATATAACAACCTTTAATTTTAAGTTAATTGTTAAGACCAAAAACATATTATCTAAATATAATTCAGTCCCCATACCATAAAATCTTTTCTTAAAATGCAATGCAAACATATACCTTCAGTTAATTGTTAAGACCAAAAACATATTATCTAAAAATAATTCAGTCCCCATACCATAAAATCTTTTCTTAAAATGCAATGCAAAAATATACCTTCAGTTAATTGTAAAGACCAAAAACATATTATCCAAATATAATTCAGTCCCCATACCATAAAATTTTTTAAGCAAATTTAATGAAAAAAAACACAGAAAATATACTTTCGGTTAATTGTAAAGATGAAAAAGCACATTATCCTCTTTCACTTGTATATTTACATGTACCTAAAATAATGTTATACCTTGATTATGTTTGATTTATTATATTTTTGCTATAAGTGTATTGGTGTCATGAAATGCCGTTTTCGATGACTCGACCAAACCAGTGGAATGTTACCATTTTCACCTGAAAAATGCTGCAAGATTATTTTAGCAGTGGCCATGCTACATAATATTGCAAGAATCCATGACCTACCATTTAATGGAAACATTGATGGTATTCTTGTTGGTGAACAGAGCTTCCCAAATGATCCTATCCCTAATGGCTTACGTGTTGGTGAAGATAGAAGTTTTTCTCCTCTGGTACCCCTAGCCATACCAGGGGCTTTGTTTAGGTTAGAGTAAAAGAAAAAAACTTGTATTTAACTTATCGGTCAGGCTGATAACACTGTTTAGTTTAATTTTGTTTCCCCATTTTAAGGGACGTTTTCTATGTTTTTCTTCGATATGTAAAGGCATTTCTTGTAGTTTTTTTGTTTGTTTTTATAGTTATATTTTTTCAGCTTTTTTGTGTTTACTTCGTCCCAAACAGCTGTTAATTGTTTTTTATATGTAGGTTACTTGTTTTTAGTTATTCCGTTAGCCTGACCGAACAAAATCCACTTTTTTATTTATATTGTTAAACTGTTATTTGTTGATTTGAGCCTAGGTGGCAAACAAAAAGTTTATTATTATTATTGTTCGAGACTGCATTGTACAGCAGCATTTCACTTAAGTGTGCTGTACCATATTTATATCTTATCAATGATTGTGACAGAAACTTACTACTTGTGGAATATGTTTAGCCTACTGTGCTGTTCCAGAGAAATTACTATACATTCCATTTAATGTTTCCGTATTTATACTTCAATTGTTTGACAATAAAATGTAGTAGCTAACACTCATAATTAGTTCAAATAAGAAATCTATAAATAACATTCAAATTTGATTTTTTAAAGACTAATTTTCTAATAATGATTATACTGTTTATACAAATTTAACATTTCAACTCATATTAAGGTAAAGAAGTATTAATATTAATCTAAATTCAACTAATTCAATACAAATGAGTATCAATAAGTCAACATATGTAAAACAATTCTTGCAATCTTTCTATTATAACTTGTTTTAAAAACAAGAAGAATTCAATTTAGTACAAAGGTGATTGAGTAACTTAACATGTGAAAATAGATAAAATTAATAAAACACTTTGAGATAAGTCCAAAAGTTACAAGCAGCAACAAAGTGGATCTCACTGACTGGAAGGAGTAGGTGGCTATAGATCTTGACAGTTCTTCCTGAAAATGCTATAAAAATAATTAAGTAAATTGAAAGATACACAAATCTGTAAAATGTTTCAGTATACAGTATATATAAAATAAAATACATTATATATACTTTTATAAAGAAAATGACAGAGATAATTACCTTGTACCAATAACAAAGTGGATTTCACTGACTGGAAGGAGTAAGTGGCTTAGATCTTGACAGTTCTTCCTGAAAATGCAATAAAAATAATTAAGACAAACGAAAGATGCATAAAATTAAAATGTTTTTAAGTGAAAATGAAGTATAATATATTTGAAATAAAATTCCAGAGATACTCACTTTTTTTTAGTTCCACGAGCATTTCCAAAGATGTACAGTAACAAGACCGCGAGCCTTCATGTCCAGAATTGATTTTCTAAAGTTATCATGCGAATAGGTCAGTTTTGCTTTTGGTGTGGAACTGCTTGCTGACAGGATGACTGGATCTTTTAATGTGGATGTTGCCATTTCTATGGCCTCCAATTCTGTCAACTCATCATCACTGTCGACGCCAACGATTATAGTTTCCATCTGTGTCAATCCCACCTTTTATCCCCTCGATGTTTTCCTTCCCAATGATGGACAATAATTCTTCATCAACAGGCGTTGGCTCTTCTTCTAAATTTTCACCTCCACCAGTCTTAGTCACCTCCCTTCTAAAACTTGCAGCTTTTTGCTTGGCATCCTGCTTCAAATTTGACCACTTAATTTTTAGCTCCTTGGCACTTCGTTTGTTACCCGAAGAAGCATACACCGTATTCCCTATACTCTCCCAAGCTGCTGCCTTCTTTGCCAACGATATTTTGTGGCTAAACTTTCCAAACGCAGAATATCTTTATACTTTTTCACACCTTCAACGAGAGCATGCCGTTCTGTCTCACTAAAGTTAGCATTTCGATTTGCTGTTGTCATGTTAAATAATCTGTTACCATGAAACTTAAGATAAACTTAAAACAAAACGTAAGTAACATCTTAAGTTAATTTTAATGGCAAACTAATTTTTCTTTCGTGAAACACGTTTATGTGAATAAATTAGATGACAATTAGTTTTATCTTAAGTTTTCACTTAAGTCTGAACTTAAGTAAACATCTTAAGATTTTTCGTAAAACAAGCCCCTGTTTCTGCCTATCCCTCATTGGTCGTTTCTTTTCGACTCGTCCCCCGTCCAACTCTCCTCACATTGTCGAACTCCGGTGGCATTGAGATACTCGGAAATTTATAAACACAAAACTTGTGTGTTTTGTTACTTCTCAGAATCGATTTGAATTTCCTAATAACTAGATATAAATATAGGACAATATAAAAACCGTTATTCACAAAAAGTAAACCAGGCAGATAGTAAATACAACTCAGGTCAGGGAGACATTTCTTAAACTCGCAAATTTATAATGCTCAAAATTGCATTTATTCACTTGGTAAAGAAGATGAAATGCGTGTCGAAGAGAGGCATGTTGCTACGTGGTGAAGATCATCAGAAGCTTGCCACCATTTATTTTGATCAACTATTCTCGGGAACTATCATTTCTCGTATATACATCGACGAATAAACAGCAGATAAGAGTGTTTCTTATGGAATCTGATCTCTGACATAGCAATTATTAGTTAACTAGCGGATGTACCCGGCTTCGCTCGGGGGATACATAGGGCAATAAAATATATCCCATCCCCTCTTCGGCAGACCTAATCTTTATTTATAAGCCAAAAAAACAACGTGGAGGCCAGACTCGCAACCAGAGGATGCAAAAACCCAAGAGACAAAGCAGACCTAAACTACGAAACCGCCAAAGCAGCTACCCGAAGGAAAAGCTTCTGCTGAAGCCCCAAATGAGAATTTATACACACGAAGAATAGTGAGTGTTGCCACACCAAGAAGAAATAAAAATTCCGCCATTTATATTTTATTTAAAAAACATATGCAATAACTAAAAATGCATATTTATTTTTTAGTTCTTCCTGATTTATTAATGGAAAATGACAAGTTAAATGTAAAAAGATCAAAGACAATACACAAAACACGGATCAATACATAACAATCTTAACAAAAATAGTCATCAATCACTCTAAAAGCCTAAATAGACTTTCTTGCCTTTTTCTTTCTCTAAGGACTTTATTAACTTATGATCTATTTTTTCACTCTCCCGTTTCCGCTTACGTCTCACTTCCTGCTCTACTTTTCTAATGTCTATAGCTGTCTAGATGTTTAAGGCTGACGTGATATTCTTCCTGCTGAAACAATTTCATCATTGATATCAGAATTGTGGCACTCAGTCTGTGAATTCCTCAAAGCAAAACGACCTCAATCACATTCACTGAATGTGTTACTTCTTTTCTTTGTTAAGATGTCATTGAGGTCTGAAAATGCACGCTCACTGTCACTTTTGCCATGAGGTAAAGAAAAAACGAACTTTGGCCAAGCGAGAAAGAACACTCATAATGCAAATAGTCGAAATCTCTACATCCATCAGGGTTTTAAGGTTAACAGCATTATTATTGATCTCAAATTTAGATTGATTGATTAACCGATTCTAAAAATAGACAGATTTTGACGGAAATTGAATCTAAGCCCAAATCTCCACTCACTCTCTCCAAAATTCCTCCTTTCCGCGAAAATTTTCAAAGAATGAGTGGAACTTCAGCCAGTTTGTCTGACAAAGGAGGAAATCTGAGCCCCCAACACCTGCATGTCCTCCACCCTACCAAATGGTTGAGCAGCTGGAACACGCCAGGAGTAAAACAATCACAATACGCATCAATATAATTTATTAAAAAAGTCTCAACTGCGATATGCCCGCCTGCATTACCGCCTGCGCCGGGACTAAATTGACTGCACTTTGAATGATGAGATTCTTCTTCTTTTTCTTCTGGTTCCTGAGGCACGGGCCTGCACGGCCGATCCTCTTGAAAAATACAATCACAAGCACGCAACTCTCGATTGTACTTCGTGGCTGTGGGAAGACGCCCGCCCCACAGGTGGACTCTGTGGTTGGTCCAGGCCGCACACTCCATGAGGCCTCACAGTGTTGACAGATGCTGTCTGTTTCTAAGCTGACCTCGTGTCTGGTACAGCGCAGCAAAGGTCTTTTCCCCATGCGCAGTTGCTCAACGAGTCTTGCCTCCTTCCTGGTGAGGTTCTTGTGGGCAAGGCTGGGTGGTTTCCCGCCAGAGACTACTTGGTGCCAGGCAATGGTTGTCCGGGTCTCTGGCTTTCTCTGCCGTCTGGTTTGCCCGACAACACATGACGTATCTTGCAATCCGATTTTGACTATGTTTGGGATCCTGACTCATTTTTTTATCTATCATCGCACCCTCCTTCGCCAGCGAATCAACATACGCGTTCCCTTTCAGTCCCGAGAGACCTGGGATCCACATTCAAGATAAGTGGTGCAGCCGCTGTCGGCGAGAATCAGGAGGCTTGTCCTTGCATCAGACTGGAGATTGAACTTTGGGAGTCACTACAAATTCGGATAGAGCCCCAATTGTCGTTGGTAGCTTCACTGAGAGCCAGCTGGACGCTAAGCAGGTCTTATATGGGTAGAGTAGTACTGTATTTGTACTTACAGCGTCTTGAACAGCTCCTCGATGTCCGTCCGCGGGCAGATCATATGGTAGAGCTCGTAGAACTTCTCAAAGGTGAAGTCGGGGACCTCGATGTCGTCATTCTGCCGCACAACAACAAAATCAACAAAATGAGTTTTGGCTATTCAAGGCGATCAAATAATGTATCCCTTTTTATTAGACAGATCAGCGCCCCGTACCGGAGCTGAGAGCAAAAAGGTTGATGTTGTTGTTGTTGTTGTTGTTGTAGCGGCGTCGTACCCCCGTCAGGCCAGCCACTCGGGGTGGGCCTTCCGAAGGAACTGCAGAACCGCCTTGTCATCTGC